>SOPF01029135.1:59280-149942 GCA_012979155.1 Hypericum perforatum
TCCTTCTTCTCCTCCGTCTTCCGTCCTCCTCCTCTTTTTCCTCCTCCTCCTCCTCCCCTCCCAGTGGCGCTAACGTACGTTGACATGGCGCTCATGTGGCATTGACACGTGGTCGAGCAATCTTCAAAGCTATCCGAGACTAAAATTGTCCCCGAAATAAAACTACAGGTACTAAATTTGGAGAAAAAAAATCATACAGTCTTTTTTTAGAACATGCCAAACTACAGGGTACTTATGTGTACTTTTTCCAAAAAACATTTAGCATGATCGACGGTCCAAATGAACAAGCCAATCGACCCAGATTTCAGACTAATTTTTAGATCTGTCTCTAAAACGGCTTTGAAAATAATGGTATTACCATAATTTAGGAGCAAATTCTTAAATACACCAAACTCGAGAAACATGATAATAATTTTTTCCAAAATTATTTCTTTTAAAATGCAGCGTCCCATTCGTTTGGTTCGCAATAATTCAATAATTATTTAATTAAAAATCTCAAACTAAACGATGTTACGTATTTTCATCCATCAATTTTTCAGATATGAAAAAACCGACTACTATTTTGCCATTATTTATCGTCGTCGGTCCTCAAGCCTGGCCTGATTTTGACATATAGATAATCGGCCATGACTGCCTTCAACGGCTAGTGAAGCCTATTTACCAAATTAACGATATTTTTATTTTTTTAATGAAAACTAAGAGAAGGTATAAATAAAGAGGTTACGAAAACTTGCCACGTCCCTGTATTTATTCCCTGCATTATTTGACATAACCATGTTCATTAGCTTTTTGAAAAGGTCTCGCAAAATATATTCGGGCATAAGGTTCCGATGTTACAATATATAATTCATAGATATACCAAGAACTAGATAAAAGTTTTAAAATACACCATTGTTAATTGTTCTTTTCAAAAGGTTTTGACATTTTTTTAAAATTTCATTTGAATATATCACGAATATCAGGTAATCTAGACAAAAAAGTTCTAATCAATGGAGCAATCTCTACTTTTCTTAATCTTGTCTTTGCTGTCTTATCTCGTTGATTGCCAGCCAAAAGTAACTGTTTTTGTGCTCTCGTGATGCTTAAAAATTGAGTCCACACTTTCTGTTTGCTTCGAGATTGAAAAAGCGAATTCGAAATTAATTTTTATAAACGTGGTAACTTTAAGAGGAATTTGGGGTAAGTTGTAAATAATAAAAGTATATGTATCAAAACTGAAATTAACCCCGTCGACACTCGACTGTTTCGAGGGAGAAGATTTGAAATCCCGCAACATTTTAAAATAGCAGGGTCCAACGAGGGGGAGAGGCGTATCCTTCATTCCAGAAAAATCCGCAAACCTCCTTAACGTGGCGCCACTTTACTTTCAGTTACTCTCTCTCTCTCTCTCTCTCTCTAGACAGTTCCTTTTCCCCCTTCGTCTTCTCGCTCGCTCTCTCAGCGGCGGATTTGATTAGAGAAATAAATTGCATTCGAGTTTGATCTGAGAGGAGGGAGGAGTTCAAGTCCGCGAACGGAAGCGGAACCGCTACTTGCGAGATGGCGGGAAATGACTGGATAAACAGTTACCTGGACGCGATCCTGGACGTCGATCGCGGGATCAACAACGCCAAGTCGTCGCTGCTCCTCCGGGAGAGGGGCCGCTTCAGTCCGACTCGCTACTTCGTGGAGGAGGTCATCACCGGCTTCGACGAGACCGATCTCCACCGCTCCTGGCTCCGTGTACTCGATTTACGGCTTTTTGTGTTCTTTTGTTGTTTTAAACTGTTATTTTCTCCGGTTTGATTCATGGCGGTTATGGAATCGTTCAGGCGGCGGCGATGAGGAGTACGGAGGAGAGGAACACGAGGATGGAGAACATGTGCTGGAGGATTTGGAATTTGGCTCGCCGAAAGAAACAGGTCATTTCCTTTTTCACTTCCTTTTAAGTATTATATTAGCGTATAATAACTGATCCTGAACTTTTTAGGTTAAGTAAGGATGAGACATGTTATGGTTAGATATTGAGGTTGATTAAGCATGCCAACTTAGTCAAGTGAGAGATATTGTCCATGCATCTAATTTTTTTTTTTTTTGAATGGCAGTCTGTAAGGCTAATATTTTGGGATGTTAAACTGAGCAAGAATCGGCGACTAATCAATATGTATGGTTTTGGTAAATCAAATTTGGCGTAGTGTAGGACATGTGTGGTCTTGGTCCTCCAGGAGGATTTGAGAATGTTTTTGTCCATGTATCTCATGTGTTACCTCTTGCTTTGTTTGAATTCTTGGTTTGGTGATCATCAGCTTGAGGGCGAGGAAGCACAGCGTAGAGTTAAGTATCATCAACAACGTGAAAGGGCCCGCAGAGAGGCAACAGCTGATATGTCAGAGGACTTGTCAGAAGGAGAGAAAGGAGATGTTCAAGGTGACCTTGTGTCTCATGGTGATAGCGTCCGGCCAAGGATGCCTAGAATAAGCTCTGTGGATGTCATGGAGAATTGGGGTAACCAATTCAAAGACAAGAAACTTTACATTGTGTTGATTAGGTGCGGAGTTGTACTTTATTTGTGATGTAGTTCTGCTTCATTTCAGATGTGTCAATGTTGAGCTTTTAACTTTGAGGGTGCTTTCCTGTGTAAAGTTAGTGAAATTTTTTTTGTGCAGTCTTCATGGGTTAATCCGTGGTGAAAATATGGAGCTTGGACGAGATTCTGATACAGGTGGTCAGGTAACTTCTGCTCATTAGGGTGGGGCTTCTCCCAGTAACCTCATTGAAGCGCCTGACATTGTTTCAGGATATCTGTGTGTTTTGATTTCAGGTTAAGTATGTGGTAGAACTTGCACGAGCATTAGGCTCAATGCCAGGGGTCTACCGGGTTGATCTGCTCACAAGACAAGTGATTGCTCCTGATGTTGATTCAAGCTATGCAGAGCCGACAGAGATGCTGGATCTAAGAAACTCTGAGCATAAAGAGCTCGGAGAGAGTAGTGGAGCTTACATTATCCGTATACCTTTTGGCCCCAAGGATAAGTATACAAGGAAAGAACTGCTCTGGCCATACATTCAGGAATTCGTGGATGGTGCACTTACCCATGTCTGGCAAATGTCGAAAGTCCTGGGAGAGCAGATTGGTGGTGGAAGACCTGTTTGGCCTGCAGCTATTCATGGCCACTATGCTGATGCAGGTGATTCTGCTGCTCTTCTATCTGGAGCATTGAACGTACCTATGCTTTTCACTGGACACTCTCTTGGGAGAGATAAGCTTGAACAACTATTGAAGCAAGGAAGGCAATCGAGAGACGAAATTAGTGGTATCTATAAGATATTTCGTCGTATAGAGGCTGAAGAGTTAACTCTTGATTCTTCTGAGATTGTTATAACAAGCACTAAACAGGAGATTGAAGAGCAGTGGCGCCTTTATGATGGATTCGACCCTGTACTTGAGCGCAAACTTAGAGCAAGAATAAAGAGGGGAGTAAGTTGCCATGGAAGGTTTATGCCTCGGATGGTGGTACGTATTATATTTACTACCTGACACGGTTTGTCTGCACTATAACAACTTGGTTGTCCAGCTGCTTTTCTGATTCTTATGTATGCTGAACAATGGGAAAAATTTCAGGTGATTCCCCCCGGAATGGAATTTCACCATATTGTACCAGGAGATATAGATGGAGAAGATGACAAAGGTGGGGATCATTCGGCTTCTCCAGACCCACCAATGTGGTTTGAGGTAGTACTTACTTGATCACCACAACCATAGTCTCCCTTCTACCAAACAATTGTGTCACGCTTCCTTTTCTTTTCCCGCTCTCCTTTTCTAAACTGCCTGCAAGTTTTCCATTCATTCTGTCCACAGGAAGTGGTACTGTATTTAAGCACTGACATGGATAATTGAAAACAACTCTATAACAGGTATGATACTGACCATTCCGTGATTGCAGATTATGCGTTTCTTTTCCAATCCCCGGAAACCCATGATTCTGGCGCTTGCAAGGCCAGATCCTAAAAAGAACCTGACGACTTTAGTAAAAGCATTTGGAGAATGTCGTGAACTACGGGAACTTGCCAACCTTGTATGACGCAACACTCGAATTGTTCATTTTTTATGTAACAAACTGGGTGGTTCCCCTGTGTAAGTTGGTTACTGTTCTTGCAGACATTAATCATGGGCAATCGTGATGACATTGATCAGATGTCAAGCGCAAATGCTTCATATCTTCTATCAATTATTAAGCTTGTCGATAAATATGATCTCTATGGCCAAGTAGCATATCCCAAACACCACAAGCAGTCAGAGGTTCCTGACATCTATCGACTTGCAGCAAAAACAAAGGTACTGACACAGTTTCTAAAAACTAATGTGAAATATGTTATCAAGTTCACTTCTGAAATCAATTGATGGGACACCATGAAATGTGATTCCCACACATTCAGTCCTTTATCTTGTCAGTTGTTTCCAGCTACCAAATTGATGAGGAGGACCAAAGGTAGTCCTGAACATGATGATAGGCTTGTTTGTGGGAAAAATGCAATAAGCATACAAATTTGCTTCTTGTGCCGATTATCCTCTTACTTATGTACCTGTTGCAGGGCGTCTTCATAAATCCTGCTTTCATCGAGCCATTTGGACTAACATTGATTGAGGTTCCTCTCTTCTGTCGATGTCACTTGCAGTTAATTCGTGATAGCTTCTCTAAAATATGATATTTGACACACTTTATTTACTGAATCAGGCAGCAGCTTATGGTTTGCCTATTGTTGCCACAAAGAATGGCGGTCCTGTTGATATTGTTCGGGTTTGTGTTCTGTGCTTAATCTTTAATTTTCGTCTCTGTTTTTATAATCATGTTCTATAATTGTTGCACTTTCTACTGTTTTCCGACAGGTGCTTGACAATGGTCTACTAGTTGATCCACATGACCAGCAGTCCATTGCGGATGCACTATTGAAGCTTGTTTCGGACAAGCAACTTTGGACAAGGTGCAGGCAGAATGGATTGAAAAATATTCATCTTTACTCATGGCAAGAACATTGTAAAACATACCTGGCTCGAATAGCCAGTTGCAGGCAAAGGCAACCTCAATGGCAGAAGACTGAAGATGATGGGTTTGAAAGTTCAGAGCCCGATTCACCTGATGATTCTCTAAGAGATATGAAAGATTTATCTCTAAAAATGAACATTTCTTTGGACAGTGACAAAAATGAAAATACCACTACTCATAATTTAGACACCGAAGATAATGTGGCGGATTTGAAGAAAGAGGTGGCATCTAATGTTCGGAGATTGCCAAAATGTTCTATATGGGGGATAAAAAGTGCCGGCTCTTTGGAGAAAGGAGATCACCATCTTGGCACTGGCAAATTTCCGGCACTGAGAGGGAGGAAGTACATATTTGTGATTGCTGCGGACTGTGATGCACCCAAAGATTTCCTTGAAATAACCAAGATGGTCATGAAGGCAGTCAAGAGTGAAAATTCTGCAGGAGCGGTCGGATTTGCTCTGTTGACCAGTTTGACTATATCTGAGGTTCAATCTCTTCTGGTTTCTGGTGGATTGAGTCCATTGGATTTGGATGCAGTTATTTGCTGTAGCGGAAGTGAGCTGTATTATCCATCTTCAAGCTCTGAGAACGTTCCAGAATTTCCATACGTCATAGACATGGACTTCACTTCTCAAATTGAATATCGCTGGGGTGGTGAAGGTTTGAGGAAGACATTGGTCCGTTGGGCTGCTTCGATAACCGAGAAAACAGGACAAAAAGATGCAGTTGTTGAAGAGGAATCAGATCCAGATGCATATTACTACGCATTTAAAGTGAAAAACTCCTCGTTGGTATATCATACTTCTTTCCTCCGGTGCAACAGGTCTCTCTGCAATTCATGTACTGCTAACTAACACATGCTAAAACTTTTCCCTTTGCAGATTCCTCCAGCCAAGGAACTGAGAAAGTTGATGAGAATTCAGGCCCTTCGATGTCACGCTGTTTACTGCCAAAACGGTACCAAAATAAATGTGATACCTGTGTTGGCTTCTCGATCTCAGTCCCTCAGGTACACATGCTGCTTTTCCATTCTGTTCTCCTTTACAAGGGGATCAATCATCAATCTTACAATCTAGTTGTAAATCCTAACCTATGTTTTTCAGGTATCTGCATATCCGGTGGGGCGTTGAGTTGTCCAATATCGTGGTTTTCACCGGCGAGTGTGGGGACAGCGATTACGAAGGTTTACTAGGAGGCATCCACAAGACGGTAGTGCTCAAGGGAGTCGGTAATAACTCGCGCAACCTCCATGCCAACAGAACCTATCCCCTGGATGATGTTATTCCATCTGACAGTCCCAATTTAGTCCAAGCTGATGAATGCAGCATCGACGGTATAAAGCAATCGTTGGCTAAATTGGGCGTCATTTTGAAACTATAGGAACTAGCTCCTTGCCTTCCTTGGGAAACCTGACGGGGGTTTTCGCGTGTACTTTCTTTCCTCTCGATTCTGAAGTTTGATGGTTTCTTTCTCAGATTCGGAACCTAATGTCCTACTAAACATCTTTCTTATTCTAGTTTTATTATTAGTTCCTCCTATAGCCATCCGTGGTTATTTTTTTATCTCTGGGTATACTGGATTATTAAATTAATTGTTACCAAACAATTATGAAAAAAATACGCCTAAGTATCTAGTAGTTTGCCTATTTTCAAAAAAATATTCTGTGATTTTTTTCTTCTAAATAGTAAATTCAGTACCTGTAATTTGTTTTCAAGACATTTTTAATTCCGAGCAGTTTGGAAAATTGTCCGGCTAATTGTCAACGACATGTCAGCATCACATTGCTTATTTTATTTTGCAAATATGACGTGGTATGACAAATTATTATTTTAATACATCATTTTATTCTCCTCCCTCCTCTTCTTCTACCCCCTCCTACTCTTTTTCCTCCTCCTCGGTCTTTTTCTTCCTCTCCCGCTTCTTCTTCTTCTTCTGCCCTCTCTTTCTTCTTCCTCTGCTGCCCCTCCTCCTGCTTTGCCCTCCTCTTTTTCCTCCTCCTTCGCCCCCTCCTCCTCTTCCTCCTCTCTCCTCCTTTTCCTCTGTCTTTTTCCTCTAACCTCTCCTCTTTTTCATCCTCCGCTTTCCTCCTTCTTCCTCCTTCACCTTTCTCTTTTTTCTCCTCCGCCCCTTCCTCTTCCTCCTCCGCCCCCTCCTCTTCGTTTGTCCTCTTCTTCTGGCTTCTCCTCTTTTTCCTCCTCTCTCTTCCTCCTCCACCCTTCTCTTTTTTTCTCCTCTTCTCCTTCTCCCTCTTCTTTCTCCTCATCCTCCTCTCTCCTCTTTTTTATAAAAGAAATTATAATTTAAATAATATATTAAAGTAGTAATTTGCCATACCACATCATCTTCGCCAAGTAGGATAAAATGTGCTGACGTGGTAATGATGTGTCGCTCCTAAGTGGCCAATCAACTTCCCAAATTGTCCGGGACTAAAAATGTTTCCGAAAGTAAACTACATGTATTGAATTTAAGAAAAAATTTACACGGTCTTTTTTTAAAGATAACCAAATCACATAATACTTATATATACTTTTCCAATAATTGTTGTACTAAAAATACTACGTGGCACTCTCATCTTTTAGAAGTCTATAATACAACTTATTTTTTTTGGAAATAACTAAAACACATAACCTCCTTTCATTGCATGTTCCATTTTTTTTTTGTTAACTAATCTTATCCTGTAATACTCAGTTAAATCTTTTTATTTTGGGTGCCAGATTTTCATATCACCCAAATAGATAACAGAAGATCTTATCACTTTTAAATAAAAACTAATACATACCAATTGGTAAGTGGTAACCACGTTATGTACACAAGTGATGGATATTTTCGTCATTGATCATATGAGATAAAGTGAAAATTTCAAACTTACTACCAAATTGTCTTTTGATATCGATCTTAACAATTAAATATATTCAAACACCCGAAGAAAAAAAATCGAATATATCAAGTCAAATTTTTTTATCATCATTAAAACGATATATAGAGTTCCCTCTCCGCCATAAATCTACTTAAAGAAGTAGCTCTGACTTAAAAAGACTGATCACAGTCAGACTAAAATTCTTCCATTAAAACCCGCCATCTCCTCCTTAGGAGCGAAGCCCCCCGAAGTCGGAGGACACTGCCTCTAGCGATCTGCCCCAGCATAATGCAACCATAATATTATTATTTTTTTAGAAGCGAAATGGGAGATTTTAGCTGCGCCCCTCTTATTGTGTACCCAACAATAATATTCGTTCTCCTTTTCTCTTCCATCAAACAATCCCACCATTTTACCTTCCTCTCCTTCCAAATCTCCAACCTCACCGATACAGGAAGCATCCATGCACATCACCTCAAGGTGAGAATATTTCCATCCCGGACCTTCGTATTTTCCGAAGTATGTACCGAAGGTGGTAAAATATTTACAATGTATTGTGTCGTTAGACTGTAAACTCTTTGTCCGAAGTTTAGTTTCGAATGTTTAATATTTTGTCGAGAGACGTGATGGTTATTATTGTGTTGCTTTTGAAGGAACCTTCTTCGACCGTATGGGTGCACACAGAGAAGAACAAGAAGAAAAGCCCGGAAGAGAAAATAGAGGAAGGATTGGCTAGGGCAAGATCAGCAATACTAAAGGCGGCTAGGACGCGCCGTTATACGCCGTCCAAAGGCTTCATCCCTCGAGGATCCTTCTACCTTAACCCTTTCGCCTTCCACCAGTAAGCTCAAGTTCGAGTATTGATGATATATATGTTATTAAGAGTGGGACTAAAACCATAACTTTCTGTTTTATTTTTACTCGAATCATTTGTTATTTCATAAAACCTGGAATTTTGTATTTTTATTTTTAAAAATGAACTAATCAATTCAGTTTGTGGAAATATAGATTGTAACACCATGAGATTTGTGCGGCTAATGAGTGATTACTACCTTTTTGGAATTCTTTTGAATTTATAGTAGGATATAGAGTACTAGATGTATTCCGTTGATTTCGAGGATCCTGGAAGTTGGGATACATAGTTGTAGTTGATTATCTTCTTATTTATATCAAATTATTTTAAAAAAAGTTCTTCACGAGTAGGAATTGGGAAAATACGATAATTTTCTTCCTACAAAATCAGGAATTAAGGAATTTTATGTTTGTTCGACGGAATTTTTTTTTTTATGCTGGTCAGTTAATAAAATATGCATAGACTAAGGTGGCTACATATACGCCATTATTAATGGTCTTAGGCTAGCAAAAACTAAGTTGCAGAAAGAATATATATATATATATATATATATATATATATATATATATATATATGTGGAAATGTTTTCTAAGGCTACAAGCAATTAGAATACTAGCCCTCCTTTTTAATTTTTTTCTTTAGGGGTTACATCTCTCTTGATGAATAATAAATATCATCCCAATGCTTTGAAGAAAATACTGTAACAATTGCAAGAAATTTCGCAAACTTGTTCATAATCTAAATATTGTCAATAAAGATCACCCTAAAATAACTTTTCGCATGCACCAAATTGGAAATCTGCTATTACTGTAGCTTCGATCCTAGAGCCTAAATTCTCTGTGGCCTTTTATCATGGTTGAATTAATTTCTTCAGATAAGTACAAAAGACTTGTCAGGGTTATGGAACAAGCATGTGCGCCCACTGCATTTATATATAAATATATATATTCTGCAGGAGAAGTACGTCGTAGTCCTACACGAATTTACGTCAAAATTCTCTAAACTAGCCACCCTACTTTTTGTTATGCATGAGCTACTATTCAATACATTGTTCAAATTATTTTTTTGTCCAGAAAATTGTGAATAAATTGTTTACATAATTTCGGATTTAAACAGTCATTGTTCAATACATGCGGTAGTACATTGTTCAAATTTTGCTAACGATGAGTTGGGTGAATATGGCGATTAACTAGGAGCCATTTGGAGATGGAGAAGCGATTTAAAGTATGGACGTACAAAGAAGGAGAACCCCCGGTCTTCCACTTCGGCCCGATGAACAATATATACTCAATAGAGGGGCAACTCCTCGACGAACTGGCCGGCGGAAAGAGCCCGTTCTCCGCCCGTTCTCCGGTGGAGGCGACGGCCTTCTTCATACCCGTCAGCATCGTCAACATCAGGGTGTACGTGTACCCGCCTTACGTTGACTTCTCCCGCAGTAGACTTCAGAACATCGTCAAAGACTACGTCTCCACCATCTCCACTAGGTATCCTTACTGGAATCGCAGCTCCGGAGCTGATCATTTCTTCGCTTCCTGTCACGACTGGGTACGTCATATATTTAACACTAATGTTTTAGAATTCGACACCTTCTAACTCATATATATTAATTTTTTTTGTTGGATAAGTAATAAATTTTGATCAAGGGAAAGTAATTAGCAACCAATTGCTAAAATTTTGTTGCTCTATTAATTTTTATCCCATAGACAAAATAATTAATCTATTATGTACTTGTTGTGTCTCCTCGTACTATTTTCTGTAATAGCTTTCGCCTTGGTTGTTCGGCTTTTGGGTTTGGGACTTCTTCTTAGTTAGGTATTGGTATTAATTGTTTTATGTCACAGGCACCCGATGTTTCAGCTCGGGACACTGACCTATACAAGCACTTTATTAGAGCCCTATGCAACTCCAACTCTTCGGAAGGGTTCAAACCAGAAAGAGACGTCTCCATACCAGAGTACAAGCTCCAGTTCGGAACCCTAAATCCCGTCACGCAGCTCCCCAACAACGGCACCAACCGAACCATCTTCGCCTTCTTCGCAGGCGGCAGACACGGGTACGTCCGGAATCTCCTGCTGGACCACTGGAAGGGGAAAGACACGGAGGTCCAGGTCCACGAGTACCTCCCCAAAACCCTAAACTACGGGGAGCTGATGGAGAAGAGCAAGTTCTGCCTGTGCCCTAGCGGGTGGGAAGTCGCGAGCCCTAGGATCGTCGAGGCCATCTATGCAGGCTGCGTCCCCGTTATCATTTCCGACTACTACGTGCTTCCGTTCAGCGATGTGCTAGACTGGAGTCAGTTCTCGGTGCACGTTCCGGTATCGGAGGTTCCCCGGATCAAGGAGATTCTTAAAGGGGTATCCGAGGAGGAGTACTTGGAGAAGCAGAAGAAGGTGGTCCAAGTTCAGAGGCATTTCGTGCTCAATCGGCCGTCGAAGCCATTTGATGTACTTCACATGGTGATGCACTCGGTTTGGCTCAGGAGGCTTAATTTTAAGATGCCATTAAATGTAGCAACTTAAATGAAAGTCGGGAAATTAATGTTATATCTATACGAGGGACGTATAGTTATTAGTTTATATGTTTGGGGAGAGGATTATTAATCACATAACATAATTACATGATATCGAATTCTTATGGGATTTGTCAACTTTACACAATTACTAAATATCTCACATGTGTCACATCACTAAATATCTTGAATTAATTGTTCTCCAAATTTCTGTACACATGCTGAACGTGAAATGAGATGGGCATCGTTCTTTATTTGTGTTAGACATTAGGAATGGGCCTGTTTGTACACAGTTGAATGTTTCCCTTAGATCGTCCTACACCCGCAGCATTCAATTTCCACGAGAAATTAAAGTCCCGCAATATTTAATTTTATCAAGTGGATTAGTTTGTCGTATTTATTTTAAAAAAATTCACCAAAATAATTCAAATACTAAGACCAAATATTGCAGACTCTTATTTAAAAAGAAAAAAAATCAAGATAAATTAAAAAAAATACTGATTAGTATCATCTTAAATCGACCAATCAAATTTTAAACTGAGTACCAAATCCGTAATTTCGGCCACAATTATGAATTATGTTACCTTCCGCGGTTTTTAAAAACCCTACTTCCAAACTCACTCCATTTTCTCTCCTTCCTTCTCTTCCAAATTTCAAAAACTAGAACCACTAGTGAGAATAATAATAATAATATGGAAAATGTTAATAAGTTCTACAAGCGCGGCGGATGCTTGGCGACCTCCGCCGTCATCGGCGGTCCAATAATACTCCTAACGGCGCTTCTCATCGCCGTTAACCAAGGCCTCCTCTCCTTCCCTACTCAGCTCCTCCAGCTCAACACCTCTCCCATCCCAACCGCCCACCATTCTCTCATCGATCGGACCACCACAACCGCCTCCTCTTCCGTCGCCGTCCGTTCTCCGTCCCTCAAATATACTTCCTTCTCCTTCTTCGGTTATCTGATTATTATTTTTAATTTTTTTGCTAATAAAATATTGTAGAAGAAGATTAATGTGATGAAGAGGCAAAGCAAGGTGGAGAGGGGACTCGCTAGGGCTCGGGCTTCTATTCGGAGGGCGGCCAAGGCGGGGAACGTCTCCTCGTCGGGAGCGGACGGCGACGCCGTTTTGATCGAGCGTGGAGCTTCCGTTTATCATAATCCCGCGTCGTTTTATCAGTAAGCACTAAAAAACTCTTCCCTTATCATTTTCTTTTCATGAAAGTGATTTTTTTAATTATTTTTTTTCGATGATGATAATTATGATTAACTGGCGCTCAGTTAGATTATCTAATAATCCCGTTTACATAGGAGTTTAACGTTGACAATAATAATCCTTTATGGACATCGCGCCTTTTCAATTAATTTTATGATGTAATTAGGTGGTAGAATGATTGAAAAAGGTGGTTAATTTGTTCGTAAGAGTAAAAATATTATATATATATATATATATATATATATATATATATCAGGATTGAACTTATGTTATTATTTCTTGCACAACTTTTGAGTCGTGTCATGTTAGTGAATGCTTATAAGTCTGAAGTAGGATATTTTATCTTGCGAAAGATTATCCATGAACTTCGTTAGATCGTCAGCATTTACTTTAAATACACTTTGGCATATTTCTTTTGGTAAGATATTAACATTCTAGTTGACCTAGATTTCAATTGGTTTGATTGGCGGAAAATTTGAGAGTGCACTGTGAAAGTTAATGCTCCTATTACGTGTAGTGTAATTAGCAAAGAAATAAATCAAAGCCAGAGAGAATTCTCTTTATAGGGGACGCATGGGGAGTGCAAAACTTAAGTCCCTCTTCTCGAGTGCGCACTGAAAACCTAGCTTATGATGGTTTTCCTCAGGCACACTTCCGCTTGCTTGCTTACAATTGTATATTGTAAGCTATTATATTAGACGCAACACCTCGCATCATACTTATTACTTCTTTAAAGGTTGCTGAATTCCCCATATTTTCATTTACGTCGGTCTAAATAAAGTATATGGAGCATTTCCAGCAAGAAAATGGCACCACCCATGGTCTGGTCCTCCCTCAATTTTAGTTGAAATGGAATGAATGATGATCCTTGTTTGGGTTCTCATTAAATTTTGGACTATGTTTACCGTACTAAAGCTTTAGTTGTCCGGGAGTAATATTTACTAGATTTTGTTTATACCATCAATATTCGGATATTCAACTTAGGGAGCCGAATACAATTTTTGAATAATACCTCAACTTTTATGACAATTATTTAAGATTTTTACAAAATATAGAAAATAATGTATTACTAGTTTATTATTACCTTTCGTAAGAAAAACATATCTGACTTCCTAGTTAAAAACAAAACTGGTGGTTTTCATTCCAACTTTGTAACCGGAGTTTGTTTAGCTTATTTTAGTATTCGATCTAATCTTATTATCATATCTTGTTATATCCAGTTTTGATTTAATTCCCCCTCAAAAAAGAATTAAATGTAACGATAAAAGTTGAAACTATACATATATTGTCAACTATCTTTTTAAAAAAAATGCGGTGTAAGTGCTAAACTATAAACCATACACCTCCAACATTTCTGCAATGAAACACGCAAATAAAGCGGTTCCTTCATTTGTTGATATATCTTATAATGATTATGATCACAATCATGAGCTTAAATGTTTGAAAGACATGATAAACTTTACTTCTCTTGCAATCACTTAGCAATCAAACTAAATTCTTACACTTGAAAGTGATTAACTTTTGTTATGCTTTTGAATCTAACAAAAAAAACACCTCAGGAGCTACATGGAGATGGAAAAGAGATTCAAAGTCTACGTGTACAAGGAAGGCGACCTACCAGTGGTTCACGATGGGCCATGTAAAAACATCTATATGATTGAAGGGAGGTTTATACGTGAGATGGAATATGGAATTGGGGCCACTAGGTTTAGGTCAACAAACCCTAATACTGCTCATGTTTATTTCTTGCCCTTCAGTGTGGCGTGGATGGTCCAGTACATGTACAAGGAAAGTTCCTGGGATGTAGGGCCATTGAAGAAGTTTGCTGCAGATTATGTGAGGGTTATATCCACCAAATACCCATTTTGGAACAAAACTAACGGCGCCGACCATTTCATGCTTGCTTGTCATGATTGGGTAAGTTTCTAACTCCTCCCTGCGTTAATTTTGGATATATATTACCGGATTCTTAAATAGCTTAGTAATCTTGCAGGGTGGATATGTGTCCGAAGCCCACCCGAATCTCTACAACACTTCCATTCGGGTCCTTTGCAATGCCAACTACTCGGAAGGGTTCAAACCTGACAAGGACGTTAGCATGCCGGAGATTAGCCTAAAACACGGCGATGTGGACCCCTTGATCGCCTCGCCCCCGCCAGCGACCAGTCCACGTCCCCACCTCGCCTTCTTCTCCGGTGGCCATCACGGCGACATACGAGCTTCCCTTCTCCGCTACTGGCAAGATCGCGACCCAGATCTTCGGATCATCGCGAGTAGGACTCTAAGCGGCTACTACTCCATGATGCTCCAGTCCAAGTATTGCCTATGCCCGAGTGGGTACGAGGTTGCTAGCCCTAGAATAGTGGAGGCCATATACTCCGAGTGTGTGCCTGTGATCTTGTCCGATAACTATTCGTTGCCGTTTAGCGATGTTCTTAAGTGGGAATCGTTTTCGGTACAAGTCGACGTATCCGACATTCCGAAGCTCAAGGAGAAGTTGATGGCCATTCCGGAGGACAGATATCAGAGGCTGAAGGAGGGGGTGAGAGCGGTGAGGAGGCATTTCGAGTTGAACGAACCTGCAAAGAGGTTTGATCTCTTTCATATGATACTACATTCTATATGGCTTAGGAGGCTAAATATGAAACTTGAATAGCTTATTCCACGGAACTATCCTAATTAGTTTGACCATTTTTTTTAATGTTCATATTTGAGCATTATAGAATTTGACCAGAATTTCAGTATAGTATAGGCTTTAACTTTTTGTAGTTGATTATTAGGAAAAGTACAGAAAGGATAAGAAACTCATTGCTGTTTGTATTCGGATGTCTCATTTTGTAGTGTTATCCTCGGAATTATCATTTTTTCACCTAGAAAAGGAAAGTAATGGAAGGAGAAAATTGGGGGTTTTTCAATTTTGGGTGAAAAAGTTACCAACTATTTAACAGGTCAAGTCTCTGATTTTTTTATAAAACTAAGTTTGTACTCAAGAAATTTTGTTAAATTTTGTTCAAAATGGAAAAACATTCCGATAGACTAGATTTATCCTGCCTCAAAAGTTTGGCCAATGAAAGAACGTACGTTTAAAAGCCCCATTTCTTGTACATCGTTGGTTAAGCTTTGATGTAGATGCTCGAGAGGGAAAGAGAGACGAAAAGGCAAAACTGAGAAGCAAAACAACCGGAAAACAAGAGAAGCTTTCGAGAGGCCCTATGATTAGCTTTTATAAGAATTGAAAAAAAAAGAGATGAAAAGTAAGGGAAACGGCATTTTCAACTGAGAGTACCCACGGGAATCGCTCTCATATTCAATAAGCCCAGCCTTCCATTCTCACTTTTTGGTATTATTCTTCATTCTGTACCTCCATCAGCCCCTGCAAGTCAAACTACCAATGATATAATCCAAAAGGCACATCCCTCCCGTAGAGATGGTCGATTGCTCTAATAGGCAAACGACAACAAATGCCGAATGTGAAACGAGCCTGGAGCAGGAGGTGAAATCAGGTATGGTTGAACCATGGCCCGACTGCACCATTTACGTGCCCATTGTCGTGGATCCCAACGCCGTTCGGGATCAGTGAAGGTGGTAGTCCAACAGCCATAGGAGGTGGACCAGCAGAATACAAGCCATGATTGTGTGAGAGAGTGTGGGGACTCATGAGAGGGCTAGCAGCTGGACTCGCCTTGCGCTGCTGGAGGGTGTGAATCTGCCTGAGTCCTTCCTCGTGGATACGAGATAGAGTTTCCAACTCCTTCATTGATAGAGCTTCCAACCCAGCACCATACAGAGGAGCATGTCGCGACATTTCTTCTTGAAGTGAACCCTCAAGGGTGTGAATATATTGCTGCACATGAAGAAAAAACGGAAAATTACAAATATGCACGCTCGTGGCAAGGGAAGTATCAGAATGCTATGTGAAATGGTCTTTTTGGAAGTTCGCAAGATGCTATTATGAGAAAACCTCAAAAACAAATTAGATTGACCAAAAAAAGGTTGATTGCCTATTCTAATATGAAAGCCTATCCAGATACGTCTAATCTTTGAAAAGCATGGTTAGAAATCAAATCAAAAAAGCGTAAGCAAACAAAAACTGAAATACTTTTAGACTTTTGACCATTCATTCTCGAGAAGATATGATCCGTACAAAGAGTAACCCAGATGACTTCAAGTGGTTGTACTCACAAGCAATGAATTAGTCTTTGTAAATAGCTGACAAGCAATTAAGGACACTGTAAAGTCACAATCATCAACAAGTATTTTTCAGCACAAACCTGACAGGCCTGCAATTTAGATTCCATCCCATCAATGTATGCTTCACAACGAGCAACTTGCTCTTCCTTCTCCCTCTTTTCTCCCTCGGTCTGTCCAACCGTTTTTGTAAGTCTTCTGATCTCATCCTCAAGAGACTGACGAACTTCTTCTCGTGTCACATTCTCTGTTGCGTATCTTTTCAATTCTTCGTCGAACCTTTTTCGTGCAGCCTCAGCAGTCTTTAATCTCTCAGCAAGAGCATTTTTCTCTTTGACAACCCTCTGTTCCAAGCAAAGATAGGTTAGCCTAAGGAGCAGAGAAAAGGCAAGACGACATGCAAGAATAAGCAATCATGGGTCTGAATACTGAAATAGAATCCTACGGAAACCTTCAAAAAGCACCAACCTGTTGAGCACAATAAACAATTCAGTTGTTTCCAATTAACCAATTGGTAAAAATAGACAGCTAGCAAGCAGTAACAGCAATAAAAGGATTCATTGGGATAAAACAATTTTAACAGTTCCATATGAAAGCCCTGAATCGCTGAGAGAGGTTCAGAGAATGATCTAGCAGCATACATTAGTTCATTATAATTAGGTAAAAACAAAACACAACTCCATTATATGAGATCTGCTATATGGACCCTGACAGGCCATCATGCTCTTTCATACCAAAAGGTCAGTCAGAGAAGACAACTTCCGTAAAAGCACACTGGAAAGAAAATTTTGCAACCTTCAGTTCATCCCTTTTACGGGACTTCAATTGGGAGAGTTGTGTTTCAGCATCATACAGACGGTCCTGCAATGATTTCTTTTCGCCCTTGAATTTGGTGATTTCATCATCTCGCTCAGCACGAAGCCAGTCAAGCTGACTCTCAACTTCCTGTATCTGTTCTGAGAGCTCCTTTTTCTCCCGAGAAAAGCGGTCCAACTCAGCTTTCTTCTCTGACTGTGGTATAGAGTCAAGGTATTAATCACAAAAGAGAGAGAAACCTTTAAAAGTCACGAAACACATTGAAACGCAAATTACAGTTACCTTAAGTCGATTGTTAGTGGCCTCCGAATCACTTAGCTTTTGTGAAAGGACAGCTTTTTCCTGGGCCGCATTGGAAGCATCTACCTTCCTTTCTTCACGGATACGAGTAATTTCATCTTCAGAAGCACATAACTGGTGCCAAAGTGCTGCTCGATCAACATTTGCAAGTTCAACAACCTCACGCATCATGATGAGAACATGCTTAACAATTTCCCGTTCCTCACAAACTAAAATGACCAATACATCTAGAAAAAAATCAGCATCATGACCATCGTCGGAAGTACTGGTAGCATGATCAACAAGTCTCTTCAGCATTCTTCCTCGGTAGGACTCATTAGGGTACCACTTAAACAGTATTGTATAAAGCATCTTCACGAACTCCTTAACACAAAGGTCTCTAGAAACGACCAAGGTTTCAGCAAGGCCAAGTACGACAGCAAAATCATCTAACTGAACCCTTAGATGCTCACTTGTTTCTCCAACAATAGCAGCATCAGCATGCTGAAAGCTTTCAGGTACAAGTCCAGCATTAGAACTCATCCTCTGACTAAGGCGCCTTTCCAAGACCACAGCCACAGATTGAGCTGTGATAACTCCTCTTGCGACAGCTCTCTCGAATGTTTGTGAAGCGTCGACAGCTAGGCAAGGTATCGACAACATTTCAATTAAGATATAAATGTCAGAAAAATAACGACCACGACACATAGGCTGCTCATCAAGTCCGTGCAACCTTTCAGAACAGAGCCCCTTGTCCCCCCTGAACAAGAAAAGACCATGAGACACTGTTGGGCAGTCGTCACCAAAGTCATCATCACATTCAATGTCTCTGAGTAAGGTCTCGGCAACATCGCCCCAACTATTTACGGTCTTACTCAAGAAATCCAGGACGTGAGGAGAAACCTCGGGCCCCAAAGTCTTTAGCCTAACACGAACAGCTCTAACCTACAACGAAAAAAAGTCACATTGAAATGGAAGTTTTGACCAGAATAACATGCAAGGAAATTCCCAAAGTAATGCTTACCGCTTCAGGAAGATGTTGGCACTGTGATGCAGATTTGAATATGAAATCTATTGTTGCAGCCAGAGGTTCATCATTTGAGTCGGCTAAAAGCTCGAAAGATTGCAACAGTACTCGTTCCCACACATCAGTGTCACATTCAAGTTGACTAAGGGTGTCAAAAACCTGAAAAACGAAAAACCAAAACATATGCATATTAGAGAGGACCAAAAAGTCGCACTGGGTAATCTCGAAACTGGAATGCACAACAAATGTTTTTCCTTCTGTTGTATCCTGATGAGAAGCAATATGTAATGTATTGTAGTTGAGTAATTAACTGAATCAGACATATCCTAGTGATCTCTTACAGGAATACGAAGTCCAGGATCTGCATCAGGTTTCTGGAGTCGCTCAAGAAGCGCATGAGCTGCCAATGGATGCTCTGAATGCTCAACCAACTTTGGTACTAAAGCAACTAGGTCCGGCTGTAGATGCTTTGGAGCTTTGTCCAGTACAAGAGCAATCTTTTGAGCAGACTGAGGCCTTCGTCTTGGTTCAGGGCAGCCTTGAGGAACAGCTCCATCCAGGGCACTCAATGAGTTAACAATCAATCCCAGAAGCTCCTCGGATTGCTCTGGCCATTTTGTCTGGACATTCAACTACGCAAATTATATTACATACCAAGTCGCGTACCTATGTGTAATATTCAAAAACCAATTCATACCTTGGAACGAAGAGAAGCCCCTTCACTGGAGCCATTTGCTGTTGCAACTGGTGAATATGTCGGTTTCCCAGGAAGAGCTTTTCGAGGCATGTCTATTCCACTCATGTCGGAACTTTGTACAGCAGAGGCACTGCTGATCTCATCCACCCCAGTACCCAGTCTTTCAGACAAAGGATATTGAGAGGCTTCTTGCCGATCAGATTCCAGTGGACTGGCACAATCACTGCCATCGGGAGAAGGTTTCAAGTTCAAATCAAATAAATCATTACTAGAACTTGCTTCCGAAGGTTGACAACATTCAACCATAATGTCTAGAAGTAAGTCAACAATTGCCTGCTGCAAAACTTTCACACCCATCAACAAATTCATCAAGCTGGGAGAAGATACATCAGCCCTCGTTGATCTTTTTCCATCATTGCCACCTGATAGCTTGGTCGGAAGAAGCAAACGCTTTACTTTGGCAGGGTCATCAAGATAGACACGCAGGCCAGTAAGAAAACCAGCAATTGCACCAGCATCCATCAGAAGCTTTTCTCTCAAGGTAACCTGTGGTTGTGAAGGATTATCACCATATGTGAGGTGGAACCCAGCCCTAGAGAGAAGGTTTCTAAAAATATCTTCTTCATCTCCACTAATTCCTTCACTGTCTTCAGAATCAATGAGTTCGTCAGGATCAGTTGTTAAAGCATCCTGATCGTCCTCAGATGCCAAAACCTAACAGAATCAGCAAGTAGAGAAAGCAAAATTGAATAAGCAGAAGAAGGCGCTGCAGATTTTCAATCAAGATTTACTATAGAAATTACAGCATCAAAATATGCCGATGTGTTATCCCTCTTTTCATCCTGAGGAACACGTGTGCACGGACGTATATATATTTGAAGTCGGTAGACAATAGCATTAAGGGTATGCCAACCATGAAAGGCTACTACACAAACACACACACATATGCAAGGTAATGTATGCATGTGCTGCTCCACATAAATGTCATAGAGGAGACTTGGCTAGCTCAAAATAAACAGACTGCACTACATGCTTAGGAATCAAGACCCAAGCAATATGACGGTAATGAAGATGATAATATTTTTAGAATTTAACAATTGCAGCTTCTGGTACAAGGGTTTCCATTCCCTTCTAGAATCAATTGACTAATGATATAAACAGTAAACTTGGAATCAATAAGCTCCTTTAACATTTATTGTTATTATTATCCTAATCCTTCAAGCTGAAAATATGGCAAACGTCACCGAAAATCAAGTAGACGGACAAATACTAGCTTTCAAAAATAAAAACCTGAAGGAACAGCTTTGTAAAAGATACTCTAAAGTAGCTCCAGCAAAAAACCATCTGCAACTATTCGAGAAAAACGTAATCCTAGAGCACGTCGTACTATAGATTATTGACTCTGTGACAAGTGCCCTCACTTCCTTGAGATAAGAAAGTACTAGTCACAATCTGACACACTAAAGCAAGTCCCTTACCAAGGGAAAGTCAGCGTAATGACATATAAACAAAGATCTCGCCCAATTACATGCTGTTGGCTTCAAAATGCAGGTGTAGGCCCACATCCATCAATAGTCATGGCAAAGACTTGATAAATAGAGATGCTAACCTCCAAATCAGAGAATTCAAACCAAGGGCAGCAATCCAATATCTCACAGACAAAAACGACAGTGTCACGCACAAGGAACCCTGCATCTGCCTCCAACATGTCTGACACTTTCATAAATTGCAGAACTGAATTATTCCACGTCTTTGTACAAATAGAAGACTCCTTCCACACAGTCTTGGCTGGATTCTTTTGATTTACCACAGCCATCCTGTATCTGACCCAAAAGTTTTTATCTGGATCAGTGCCAACTGACTGATCGCTTTCTAAATATATACAAATGGTATCGAAGGACTCATATACACCTGAATGTCAAAACAGAGAAACCAGCTGTCAGAAATCACATTGAGGAACGTGCATATCAGTAGAAACAGAAAAAAGAAGAAAATCTACCAATTCGAAGTTCACATCCACCAGCTTCAAAGAACTTGCTGAAGATTTTTCGGGTTTCCATGATGTCTTTAAAGGAAAGGAAATTCTCCACTTTCCATGTAAATGAACTTCTTTTCCCAACTTTATCAATCTGTGAACCAGCATTTACCGACTCATTGTCTAGATCAGTTAGATCCTGCATTGTAGATGTCTCTTTTAAAATGAGAACTTCTGCAGAGAATATGACTGTATCCTGAACAAGAAAACCAGAATCTTGGTCAAATAAGCTGGTGAGAGTGACAAATTCCCTCCATCCCCAATCTTTTGCAGCTTTTGAGTATCGATTCTGAGATTCCTTTGTGACAGATTTCTCCTCAGTTCTCTGGTTCACAACTGACAAACGGTGGCTCACAAAGCAACTCCAGTCACTGGATGTATTCCTCGAATCTGTAACTTCAAGAAACACTGAAAGATGGCATGGTGGTTGAGACTGCCCTGATGCCAACCAAGAGCATGACAAATCATCAGTTCGCTGTGCGAGGTAAAGCTGGGAACTCCCATATTTTACCAATCTAAAATAAAAAATGATAAAATAAACATGTGGTGAACTCATTCCTGTCAGAGTAGATAATCAATCATAACTATAACCTTGAGAACGCACAAGGAGGTCTGTAAATGACAAAAAAAAAAAGACCAACAATGAGAAGAATATTAAATGCCATATGACTCCTTGGAAGCTCAGCATAAAACCATACTGCAGACTTAGCATGTAAAGAAAAGGGATCAACCAGACCACTGGTCAATACAAACAAGAGACTCAAAGTCTACTTTAATTTAGATTTTAAGAGCATGAAATGTCAATCCAAAAAACCTGCAACTGGATAACACAACAAATCAAAACATTGGTTGAGAATGTTGCACACAATTTAGTCCATCAGTGGATAAGATGAGAAGGCAACTAGTACATTTAAGCATCTCACTCTCTCAAATTAGTACCTCGGGGATAAACAATGAGCCGGCAATCACGATTACCAATCTGAAACCTCCTGCTCTTGATGCACAGACCAGTAATCTTCCTCTTTTTCAAGAGATCCTTCAACCTAGTAAAATTCTCAATCCTCCAAGTGAACTTCCCCATATGCCCATCAGATTTCCTATTAGCTAAATTGCCACTACTCCTACCTCCAGTGGACCCCCCACTCTTAGAAAAGCTACTGAACTCCTTAATCACGTGAAACGATGTACTAAACACAGCCGTATCATCAATCAAAAACCCTGAATCCTGCCCGATAAAATCCACCATTTTCATGTAATCATTCCACCCCAGACTCGTATTGTCCCCGCTCTTGTTATCCGCTGCAAACCTGCCGTAAGAATCCCGGTGAGTGTGATTCATCCCGGGCTTCTGGTTCAAAACCGACATCCTGAACAAACACCAGCAGCTCCTGTCCGCAGCAACCGCATTTCCCGTGGCAATAGCGGCCTTCTCTGTATCCTTACTCTCCAAGCACATAGACAGATAATCCTGCCCGTTAACTGAGCTCTGGTAAACACTGATCCGTAAATTACACTCCCCCGCAGGGAAGACCGGGCTCATTATCTTCTGCGTCTTGATCATCTCTTTAAACAAGCTAAAGTTATGCACCTTCCAAGTGAACTTCCCACTGAGCACATCCGAGACCGGGCCTGCCCCGACGGAGGAGGAGCCAGCCGATGACGTGGAGGCCGACGTCAAGCCCGAGGACGCGGATGACGACGACGAGGAGGAAGCCGCTGCCGGCAGAGAGTAGTCCACGGGGGCGCTGGTGTCGCGCGTGAAGGAGACGGACTCGTTGAGGATCAATATATCAGCGGTTATCAAAACGGAGTCGTTGGAGGAGAGATAACCGTTTCGGGGATCGAGGACGGAGGAGGACGGGGTGAAGTCGCACCAACCGTGGGATTTCTTCTTCGCGGAGAACCGGTGCCACGAGTCGCGGTGGATGGCCTTGGACTCGTCCGACGAGCTGACTATCGAGAGGCGGTAGCTCGCGAAGCAGTCCCACTTAGACGAAGACGTACCCCGCGGGTCCATTATCTGAAGATATATCGATATGTACCCGGGAAGCGCCTGTGAGTCACCCCGCGGGTACACCAGCAGGCGACAGTCGTAACCGCCGACCTCGAAATACTTACTCCACATCGCGCGTGCCTTCACGCGCGGGAACCCCTTCACCGTCCACCTGCACACCGCTGAGTGCTCCCCGCGCCGATCCACCACCACCGCCTCGTTCGCCCCGCCGTTCAACGGCGTCGTCAGGTCCTCCGCCGCCGTCGCCATCGCGGCAGCGGACGGCGCAGACGGCGGCGTCGGGGATGGCGAGGATGACGAGGACGGGGCCGCCTCCGATGGACTGTGCTTCATTTTCCGTCGTCGTTTCGGTTACAGATTGTTTTTCCAATTTCTCCCTTTTTTTCCTTTTTTTTATAATTGATTTGGAGGGGCGATGTGTGGGTGAAATGGTAAGGGGAGAGAGAAGGGGTTTGGCGTTGAGCGAGGGGCGGCGTATGATAGTTAACCTGCGCCTCCGTATTTTCTCTCCTCTCTTCGTTTCTGTTTGGTGTAATGATCCCCTGCGAACGGGAGCAGCTACGTAGTTTAGTACATCCAGTATGGACGGATGTGACCCGTGGGATTTACTTCCTCATTTGTCCTATGCTGGAATCTAAATGAATATATGCGTCCCACGTGCACGTTGGGCCCGCAAAGATATAATGGGCCCGATTTTAACGCGCCTGGACTCTGCTTGTTGCATCGGAAAGCCCATTGACGAGATCCTAGCGAGCATCTATTGCCAAGTGTTTCCTGTCTTTTAACCCAATATGGGAGAGTCGCTATAACGGAATAAAATTGTACAAGGATTTTATGGAAAAATCCAAAATTATAGAATTAAAGTAAATAAAATTATACTGATCAATACCACATAAAGAAAATGTCTTTCTCCAAAAATACAAAAAATACACATTTTATAAAATATTGATATCGCATTTCTTACGTTATTACAAGAAAAAAATGTCAGTGCTTAGATTTCATATTTGTACTTATCTATTATGTACATCTAGTTCACCTTACTTACTCTCGTAATTGTCCAAGCTTATGTGTTCAACTAGGACGGTTACTCATCGGAATTGATCTTGCTTGCCATAGTTTTCTTCATTAATTAGGGGCCAAAAATATATGCATTATAGCGAATGCGTGGTAATTAAAGCTTAAGTAACAACTTTTCTTTTAGAGAACTAAGATCGAATTAAACAATCTGTTCAGACAACATTGAGAAGTCTAAAATACTTTAGCAAAAAAAAATATTTTGTTTTCTGATATCTGTATGGCTTGCTTGTCCCCATTCTTTCTGCAACAACATACTAGGAGAACACACAAATATAACATCTCGCTAATAAAATCCATAATCCATAGTTACAATACAACCACCACGTCGCGAAGAATATTGAATACAATATTGTACACCATGGAGAAAGGAGAAACTGGGATACAATAAAGAGGAAGCCAGCATAATTAGATGCTGCATAAATAAGGCAATCCAGTCTCACTCAGAATTGGTCAACAGCATCAATGCTCTCGACCAATGGTCGGGCAGGCACACAACTTCAAGCAATCAGTTTCGACGAGTGCGAAAATGCCCAGAACTTGGAGCATTAGGCACATCTTCGTGTTCTCTCACAAATAAATACACGAGTCACAGACAGATGAAAATGATAACCTGGAGATGACAAAGGGTGCCCAACAATTCCACGCCAAAACATCAGTGGACCCACATCTTCACACTATATGCAGCTAGGTAGAGTTAGTCCTTTGCAAACAAAACAGAGTATGACGTAGACAATCACTATGAGAAGAATTATGAGGGCAACCCTGCAAAGAAACAATGAATTTGATCAAAATATGGTTCACCAGAGCAAAATTCCTGTGATGAACTTAGTGATCCAGTGAAAATGGAGCTAGAGAGCATACGTCAATTTCACATTTCTCCACCATTCTGTGTTCCTAAAGTGACGAGCCTGCTTTCTGAAACGGAAAGTGTTTCCTTGCATTTCAGTTGTTTTATCCACAAGCAATTCCAATCGGTCGCCTCTCTCCAGTACTTTATCAATGTTCTCGATCATAACATTCTTCACCTGTCAAAAGACCATGATCAAAGAAAAGATCATTAACCTTTTGAAGCACTACAACCGCTGAGAACAATCATATTCAAAATCATCGGATCACAAACCTGACTCATTTCACCCTTGAGTCGATTTATTCGGTCAGCATTCGGATCGGTGGAGAAGTACTCCATCTGCTGGCACAAAACCCTAGAGAACTCATCGTTCATGGCGTAAGCCTGGGCAGATTGAATCGCACGGGCATAGGTCCTCACAAATCTCTGGTGGATTTCCTCCAGAAACGTGAAAGGGATCCTCCCTGCAAACCACAACATCGCATTATTGTTATATCTATGATACCTATAAATTACAATCAATTCTAATTAATAACTATATATATGTAAGTAAGTATGTAAAGAGAACAACATTTAAGCGAATTTTTAAGCAAATGTAGTAAAGACAATGCTAACTAGTAGCAAATAAAGTTAACACGAAACCTAATTAAATTAGCCTTTCGAGATCATCAACTAACAAAACCCTAGGTACGAGGAGGAGCCGATCGCAGCAACTAAACAAACGAGCAGATAGCGAAGTAGGAGAGAGCGTACGGCCGGCGGCCTCTTCGGCCATACAGAGGACGGTTAGTCCGTCGGTGCGCTTGACGTGGAAGATGTAACGGTCCTGTGAGTAGGAGACGTTAGTGTCGTTGGAGCCGGGGAGCTTCTCCAGTATCTGCCTCGCTATGACGCTCGCGTTGGTCGCCGTGGCCGTGAACTCCGCCAGGACCACCGTGCCCCGGGCCACCACCGCGTAGAGGATCGTCATCTCCCTCGCCGGCGCCGCGATCTAACTCTCCGTTAGTGTAAGGACGGGATCGGATCGATTGGGATTCCAGCGAGGCGTTGGGTTCGGTTTGTATTACTTTATAGTCTGTCTTCCAGCTAGGCAGGTTTCGATTTTAATTTTTATTTATTTATTTTAACTGATTTTGCCTTTGGGGTTATAACTTTTAAGAACTGGAGTTATAGAGGGTTAAAATGGGGACATAATTTTAGGATCAGTTCCCGCGTGCTTCTCTCTCTCCATTTTCCCGGGTTTTCAATTCCCCCGGTTGGCTTCTAGCGGGGAGAGAGGGTTACAAACAAGGTTTTAAAAAAGCGGTCCGACCGCCTCCCAAACCATCTCTTTGTTAAAAAATGCCTACTTTGCGAATCGTCTGAATTTTGGTCGGATTGGATGGTTTGTCTGAAAATTTTGGTATGATAGGACTGTTCGACAGGAAAAAAAATATGTTTTTAAAATTGTTTTATCTTTGATTCAAAATTACACGTTTGTATTGATACTTTATGTGGTAAATTTTATAAAAATTGGTATGTTTATATGTTATTTTTTAATCTATTGTTTATTATTAGTTTATTACATAAATTATTTACTTATATACCTATATATATTTTAAAAAATAAAAAAAAAGAAAAAAATCTAATCTGACTAGTAGTTGAACTGGTCGGACCTAATTCTGGGTCAATCTCTAGTAACCAGATCCCATTTGGGCTTTTAGGACCATCGTGAGAATTTTGTGTGTTCATAGACCATACTAATCGGGCTTTTGTGGGTTCCCGGCCTACTGGAGATTATTAACTATTAAGTCATTTAACAAGCCTGTAGTCCATGTATTGCTTCGGCAAACTACCCTTAGCTCCTTTCTGTGTGCGATAATTACAAATGCGATCTCAACTATTTCAAAATTTATTTTCACCTTACCCTTTGTTTAAATGTTGGTTTTGGGGACCCACTTAAAACACCTAATAAAACCTAATTAATTGAGCATTCAATTAAACCAATGTACAGGGTACATCCAATCCATATCCCAGGTCTAAGTTATTGTTCCGAAAAAAAAAAACATTATTTCCATCCATAAGCCTAAATTATTGGGTTGATGACCAGGTTTTTCCTATCTTTTTGCAACTCTTGTTGTTTGGATCTTGGTCTTCCTTCCCCATCATTAAAAGGGCCTGCCTACGGGTCCAGAGTAAGGGTTTTTTACTTTTTTTGGGTCTGTCAATGGACTCGTATGGTCCGAATGGGCTTGGGATAGGTCATCATATTGGGATTTTCCATGGTGTCAATTTGGTCTATTTGGTAAATAAGTGAAAGGAACACTTAGATCAGTTGTTATTTGTCAAGTTAATCTAACTTAGGAAAGGTAAATATTCATACCAAATTACATCTCATCAAATTATGTACGTATTGTGTTATTAAACCAATTGGTTATTAGCTCTAACTTAGGTCTTGAATTTAAATTTTTTAAGAACGTAACATAGTTAAGATACTCATTAAAAAGTTTTTCCACTATGCAAAGATTTTTATATACTCAAATTTGAATTAATATGAATCAGAGTCAATCTAATTTAGGTAAAATGCAATTAATCAAATCTAATCTAAATATTAATTAGTTTCAACCCAAAAACCTAAAAAAATTCACATTTTGAAAGTGGTCATTGTTGCGGTCAATGATATTGTATAATAATTATTAACAATTTCATATTCAATCAATATTTAATATTATTATGGCACATATATCGTATATCATTGCACGTCTGATATCTATCATTTGATACTTTGGTGTAATCTTTCTTGTCGGATTTTTTGGGCAGTAATATCTTATCTATCAAAATAATTATACCACACCTACTATAAAATTATTAGGAAATTTTTTCTAGATTCATAAACGTTGAGACCATCCACTATCAGCCCATATTCCATTCCATCTACAATCAACAAAAAAAGAAAAGTGCGAGTTCTGTGACAAAGAAGATCGATCGAACATGTGACCTCTGAAACGCGTCCCCGATCTTATCGGCCACAATTATTTGACCACAGCATATATACTCGACAAACTACGAGGCAACTGGGTACCAACCCCGGAGAGGAATTATTTTTGTCCCAACTCGCAACTTGGACTCCATGTCTGTTATTCTTTTGTGAGATAGGCTGAATTCTATTCAAAAATCACTCAATGATACTTTTTACGGTTTGGAATTAAAAAAATTCTAAATTTCTTATTTTTTTTTTGTTTGACGTAATTGTTAGAGAAGCTGGAGCGCAATTTACTACCTTGCCCTCTTGATCTACGATATGCAATTATGTGCAAGAGTTGGCTTCATTGCTTAAGAATAGGCACAGCGTTCCTCCCTTACTATGCAAGCCAGCTTGACCAATGGGACTAAACTTTCCTTGATGCGCGCTGACATGGGCAATGGCCTCGCGTGTCAGGGGACATTTCGTGCCCCCGTCTATGTGGCTTAGTCAGGTTAGTCATTTGGCAAATTTTGTCACGTATTTTAATTTTATTTTTTTTTGGAAATTCCAGAAATATTTTAAAATATTTAATTTTTTTTATCATTTTGCACCATTTTGTTGAATAATTTTTTAATATTTTTAATAATTTTAAAAAATTATTTGTATCCAATAATTTAATTGATGTGGTTTAAATTATGTAATTTGGAAATATCTATGTAATTATATAATCTTACTTTAATATATAAGTTAATGTAATTATTTAATTATGTAATTTGGAAAAACTTATGTAACTTAATATAATTTGAAAAAATTATGTAATTTTATATATATATGAATGAATAAAATTTTGTTACTTCAGAATTAATTTAAATATTTTTATATTTTTTTGAAAGGCTATAACCCTAAAACCATAAGCTATAAATTGTATATATTTGTAATTTAAATTATTTAAAATTATTTCAATTTCCTTGCTAATTATGCTTAATTTATTTGTAATTTATATTTTTATAAATTTTTTATATTTTAAAAAATAATTATTTTTGTTATTTTGAAATAATTTTTTTATATTTGTTCAAAATTATATTTAAGTTTAATATAGTTTATATTGATGAAAAAAAATAGAGCTCACATAGAATTATTAAAGAGAGACATATCTCTGACCGTTGTGAAAAAAATTTGAATATAGAAGTTTGATGTAGACAAATGTAAGGAAAGTATGCTTATTCCTACTGCGCGGGTGGTCTAAGAAGTATATACTTGCTGTCACCTTTAGTTTTGGTGAAACCTTTGTAGTCACCTGTCTCTCTCTAACATTTACTATTTTTTTCCAAAAAGATGTCTGGCTAGCATGTACTTAGCTAGACCTTTGCCAGGAGCGGAATGGAGCCTGAATTTTCCTCTCCCTCACCCGCCCACCAAGCCTCCCCGTCATGCCTTCAGCCCAAACCACCAGATCTCACCGCCCACCCCTCATCCATCTCCCCATCGACACCATCGCCTACACAATGCACCCAGATACCTCGACACTCCCAGCCCACTGACTACTCGTCACCATCTCTAGACGGCTTGGGATTTCCTTCCATGGTGCCAGCTACGCCGGGAATGCAGCCCTCTCAACAGACCCAACCGACCCCGGCAGACCCATCCCACCCAGATCCACGCACTGATGTCCCAAAGAAGTCCTATAGTGCCTCAGTCAGGGGTCCTATTGAACCGCAGTTTCCCAGATCTAGGGAGGAGATTGAAGACTGGCTGGGCTTGGTCTAGCCAAGATTGACTTCGCTTCCAACCCTGCGAGACCGGCGGTTATCCTTTCGGAAGAGGCAAGGACCAAGATCCAGGAGCCATGGAGACAAACGGTGATTGTTAAAGTCTTAGGCAAGAGCGTTGGCTATCGGTCGCTCCTTACTCGACTAACCCATCTATGGAATCCAGCCTCTCCGATTCGGCTTGTAGATCTGCCTAATGACTACTTCCTAGCTTGTCTCTCGTCGGATGCGGAGGTAGAATGGGCTATTACGGGAGGGCCTTGGCTGATCCAAGACCACTACATTGTGGTCAAAAGGTGGGACTGCTCTTTCTGGCCTAGTACTGATCGGATCAACTCAGTTAAGGCATGGATTCGTCTCCCAGATCTCCCGTGGCAGTTCTACCATGCAAGTCTGCTCCACTGTATCGCCTCGTCTGTGGGTAATCCTGTTAAACTGGATCCGAACACTGAAAACAAAATTAGAGGCCAATTTGCGAGAATTTGCGTGGACATTGATCTAGCTCAACCATTAAGGGGTGAGGTGATGATAGATGGATATGCTCAGAAAATAGAATATGAGAGCCTGCACTCTATATGCTTCATTTGTGGCTGCTATGGACACGTACGAGAGTCTTGTCCTTTTGCGCCAATGAGCTACGCACAGGAGAAGACTAGTTCGGGCGTAGATGACCCTCCTACTCACCATCCTGGAAACTCAAATGTCGTCCCTCAGACCACTACTGAAAGGGCAACTGAAGTAAGGGAATCAGTTGGTCCCTGGATGATTGCAACCAAGAAAGGGAAAGGAGTAAGGCAGTCTTCTACTGGAAGGGAGTCTTCTACTGGAAACAGATTTCAAGCTTTGGCGAGTGTTGACGTACCTGGAGAGGAAGGAGTGAACACTCCCCAGACTAAGACAACAAGAGTCGCTACCTTTGCACCGGGTACCTCTGCTCCAAACATATCGATCAGATCCAATAGGCAGAGACAGGCTTCCTCAGCAAGAAAGCCTAGTAAGCCTCTACAATCTGTAACCAAACCCCCCAGGCTCAGAAGAGAGCTCGAAATGAGGACCACACTCTAAACCACCGGCTCCAAGAAGCTCTAGTCCGAATCCAACTCAAAGAAAATAGAGATCCCAATGTCCCAGCCAGTAACAACATGAACCACACTGTTCTCACTGAGGCCCGTCAAGACCTTCAATTGGAGGTGAACACTCATTTACAAGATAGGAATCTCACGCTTCGTAGTGCAGGAGGGGGTCAACATTTCTCTGACCCTCCAGGCCAGGGTCCTAAAGAATTAGTAGAGATGGAGGCCGAACCATCAGACAACAATATGAGGGTGGAATTGAGCCTAACCCGTAATATCTCCTTGCATGAGGGGGTCAATAGAGAGGGGTGCTTCCCTGTGGATGGTAATCCCAAAGCTCTATAACTAATCTCTGTTTTAATGTTAGTTAAAACCATTGTATGGAACTGTTGTGGTGCCCGCAAGCCTGGGTTCTTGCGAGCTATGAAGTATATCCTGCGTGTGAATAAGGTGAGCATGGTTGCGCTCATTGAAACTCAGATTAGTGGTAGTCGTGCAGATGAGGTATGCAGAAAATTTGGTTTAGCTAACTATCGGGTTGAGGCCAAAGGAAAAAGGGGTGGCATCTGGTTGCTGTGGGATAGTAGTGTGGGAGTGTCTATCCTGGCATTGGGTGACCAGTATCTTCATGTTGAAGTGAAGTTCTAGGGATGCGTATCGAACTTCATAACGATCGTGTATGCAATGCCACCAGTGACAGGGTCTGAAAGGTATTGGGAGGATATCTCTGCTTTGAACCCTGGAGATCAACTACCTTGGCTGATCGCTGGGGATTTCAACTCGATTATAGATTTGAAAGAAAGGAGAGGGGGCTCAGGGGGACTACGTAACCATGATCAGAAATTCAGGGGCTGGATTTATGAGAACAATCTGATTGACTTGGGTTTCTCCGGGACTTCGTTTACCTGGGCGAGGGGTAAGGAGGCTGGTAGCCGGGTCTTTAAACGACTGGATCGAGCTTTGTGCAATCTTGAATGGCATCATCTTTGGTCTGAAGGAGGAGTTTACCACTTACCGCGGTATCAGTCAGATCACAACCCTCTCTTAATTTCTTTTTCAGATGAAGATAGGGGTAATCGGAGAAGGCGACCATTTCGTTTCCAAGCTATGTGGTTCTCACATCCGAGCTTTCCTCGTTTGGTCCAGGCAAAATGGAGGAATTCGGATGAGCTTGTATCAGCTTTAGAAGCTTTTAAGGAGGAATTGGTTCACTGGAATGTAAATGTCTTTAGAAATATTGATAAAAGGAAGAGAAGACTGTGGGCTCGGTTGGAGGGCATTCAAGCGCTTATTGCCCAGTCCCCTAACAGGGGGTTAACAAAGCTGGAGGAAAAGTTGATCTCTGAACTAGATATCACCCTTCAGCAAGAAGAGTTTCTTTGGCTCCAGAAATCTAGAGAACAATGGATAGTCCATGGTGATCGAAACACTAAATTTTTCCATACAACAACCTTAGTCCAAAGGAAAAGGAACAAAATCGAGGGGTTGATGGATGAGGATGGGACGTGGGTCACAGATGCGCACCAGCTGGAGGAAACTACTCAGAATTTCTTCCAAGTACTCTATAGGGCCGAGGTGCGGAATTTGGGTACTGGTCTCCCCACAGGTTTATTTAATGAATGGTCAGCAACAGAATTAGCTCATGCAGTAAGACCAATTTCAGAAAAGGAAATCTACGAGACTTTAAAGGAGATGGGCCCCTTGAAAGCGCCAGGAGTAGATGGTTTTCAAGCAACCTTTTATCAAAAATTCTGGCATATTGTTAAAGGGCCAGTGGTGAACTTTATCAAAGAAGCATTCCTAACGAGTACTATCCCGCCTGAAGCTAACGAGACCCTGTTGGTACTCCTTCCGAAGGTTGAAACTCCAGTAAAGATCAGTCAATTTCGCCCGATTAGCCTATGTAATGTGCCTTATAAACTCCTTACTAAGCTGATTGTGAACCGCATCAAGGCCAAACTTCCCCAACTTGTCTCTCCTTTACAAGGAAGTTTCATTCCAGGAAGGAACATTTCGGATAATATTGTAATCCTGCAAGAAGTGTTACACTCGATGAGAACCAAGAAGACTGGCAAGGGTTGGATGGCCATCAAGATTGATCTTGAAAAGGCCTATGATCGGGTTGACTGGCAGTTTTTAGAAGAGACTTTGCAGGATGTTGGACTCCTGGATCAACTAAAGAAGCTCATCATGGCTTGTGTAACTGGTGCGAGTACGAAGCTTCTCTGGAACGGGGAGGTCACACAGAGCTTTATGCCTTCTAGAGGTCTTCGGCAAGGTGACCCAATTTCTCCTTATCTCTTCGTCCTTTGCATGGAGAAATTGGCTCATTGGATTATGATGGCAGTAGCGAGGAAGTTATGGAGACCAATTAAGTTGGTACGTAATGGCCCCCCTCTTTCGCATCTTTTTTTCGCTGATGATGTTTTGTTATTTGTGGAAGCTTCGGTTGATCAGGCTCGCATTATCCGACAAGGGTTGGAAGTTTTTTGTGGAGCTTCAGGTCAGAAAGTCAGCAACAGTAAGTCTCGTGTTTTCTTCTCAAAGAATGTCTCTATGAGTCTTGCCTCGAAACTGAGCACCAGCCTTAGTATTGGCTCGACAAGAGACTTAGGTCGCTATCTTGGAGTGCCTGCATTGTATAAAAGGGTTAATAAAGAGACGTACGGATTCCTAGTAGATAGGGTCCATTCGAAGCTGGCTGGGTAGAAGGCTAAACAGTTGTCAATGGCAGGAAGGATCACCCTTGTTCGCTCGGTGTTGGCAACGATTCCCACTTACACTATGCAAACTGTCCACCTCCCAGCACATACCTGCGTTGCTCTTGATAAGCTTAACAGAGGCTTTATTTGGGGAGACTCAGAGGAGAAAAGAAGAATACACCTGGTCCGATGGGAAGAATTATGCAAGCCTAAAAAATGGGGAGGTTTTGGAATTCGAAGTGCTCGCGAGATGAACAAGGCGCTTCTCGTTAAGTTGGGCTGGCGTTTTCTTACAGAACCCGAGGCTGTTTGGGTTAGAGTTTTGGAGTCAAAGTACTGTCGATCACTGCCAAAGAAGATCGAGTACAACCGGAATCTGAAGATGTCCACCACTTGGGCCGGACTGTGCAAAGTGAATGATCTCCTCAAAGCTGGCTTGGGTTGGTCCGTGGGTAATGGCCAGAGTGTGAATTTCTGGTGTGATATTTGGCTACCCACAGGCAGGGCATTAATGGAGGAGAATCTGTAGATCCCTGAGGAGGAGTTGGGGAAGAAAATTGCAGACTACTGGATCCCGGATATTGGATGGAATTGGTCCAGACTAAGGAGCCTCCTCCCGTCAGAATGGTGGCCTCGTTTGGAAGCTCAGTTTGTCGATCCATCGAATGAGGCTTTGGATGTGTTAGCGTGGAAAGCTGCCACCAATGGCTCTTTTTCGGCTAAATCAGCTTATGTCATGCTATTGAACATTGCCCCTGATTATTCCATCGCCACAACAACTTGGAGAAGAGTATGGTGTCTTCAAGTTCCTGAGAAGATCAAAGTATTTATTTGGAAATGTTTGAAGCTGAAACTGCTATGCAACCAAGAACGCGTTAAGAGAAAACTCACGTCAAACCCATACTGTCCTATTTGCAGAGTCAAGGAGGAGGATTTGTTGCATCTTCTTCGTGACTGTTGTCAGGTGAGCCGGCTCTGGCGTTCTATCATCCCCCAATCCGGGCACCATTGCTTCTTTTCAATGAACTTGCACGATTGGCTGGTTAATAATTTATCACTAGAGGCTGATTATTTTGGAGATGTACGTTAGTCTGACCTGTTTGCTACGACATGTTGGTGGGTCTGGTGTTGGAGAAATGAGAGGGTGTTTGCAAGCAAGTCCCACCTTATCTACAATGCCGACTTTCCGGTGCGACAAGCAAAAGAGGCCTTGCTGGCTTGGAAAGCGTCTGGTACTGGGCATGAAGCACCGCATACCAGCCGCGAGATCTTGGTTTCTTGGAACCCACCTATGGAGGGGTGGGTCAAACTGAATACCGATGGAGCTTCTAAAGGCAATCCGGGACCAGCGGGTGGTGGAGGAGTTATACGCGACTGGTGTGGTAGTTGGTGCGTTGGCTTCGTCAACAACACAGGCTTTTGTTCCTCACTGGACTCGGAGCTTTGGGCCGTGTGGAGAGGTCTTTCCCTCGCCTGGTCAAGGAAATATACGAAAATTGTTGTGGAGACTGACTCGGAGGCCGTTGTGAAGTGCCTTGCCGAGGGTATGTAGAGACCTCATTAACCGTAGCTGGTATGTCGAGGTTAATTGGTGCTATCGGAAAGGTAACCAGGTGGCGGACTGGCTGTCGAACCTCGCCCTTACCTTCGGTCTTGGCTTTCATGTATTAGACTCTCCCCCTGCAGGGTGTGCCAACCTCTTGTTACTTGACAGAGTTGGCGTTGGCACACCCCGTTTTGTTCGTATGTAATTGACGTTCAATTTTAATGCCAGAGTGAGCATCACTCACCTTTACACAAAAAAAAAAGCTAGACCTTTGCCGAAGAAAATCTGGTCCTACACTTTAGGTACACTTTAAGTTCCTTTTTCAAATAGTGAAAGAGTGGGCTTTTAACAATTTAATCGATTTCAAAGTAACAAGAGATTTTGGTTCATTAAAATTATTTTATGTATAAGTCTTCCAAATATAAAAAATAATAATAAATTAACTACTTCTAAAATATGACTCAATAATATTTGGCTCCAAATAAATCAGATTTCGACCAAAAGAAAGTACGATAAAGTAATCTAGTTTTACTTATAACTATCGATACCCGTATGTTTGACTTTATCAAAATGCAAGATTCAACTGGCACTGAAATTTTGTTAAAATTAATAAAAAGTTTTAGACAAATGTAAATGTGAATTTTCCAGTTTGTCACAACTAGTAGTAATGTCAATAATAACTGGCATGGATGCATTTCCACCACTAGTACCATACTGCCAAAAGACTCTTTTAACATTATGCTGACAAAGTTTTCGAGAAACAACATCGTTAGCCATGCCCGTGAACGTACAGCGATCGAGATCAAGATTAAGAAACCTAAAAGCAGGCCACCATGCAATTGCAGGTGCCTGTTTGATGATAGATCATAGATGCCTATCTGAAAAGGATTTCCACTATGGTAGAAAATATTACACCCTCCCTCCGGGTATGCGCAACTAGCTAGGTTAACTCTATATATTTAAAAATACTCATCACAAATATTAGTAGGGATAATAATAACAAGATATATGATATATATAATTCGGTCTAAAAACATATACATACAGGTCGAGATGACCATCATTATAACAAGTGAAAATATGTGGTAAATACATGTAATATAGTTCTAAACCAGTTAAAACATGGGACAACTCCTAATAATATTGCTATAATAAACTAATATGAGTTATCTAGGTAATAAGAAGTAGAATTTACTTTAAAATGTCTACATTAAAACTTATGAATGTAAAAATTATTATTAAAAAAATTCTTTCTCAAACTTGACCTTGTTCGATCGAATCTGAAAATTATTTAAACAAATGATATCTAAAAACAAAACAAGCCAACTAGTACATTATCACCACGTTCCTCCTCTCTCCCACTCGATCACTCCCATAAAGTATCAAGCTCACAACCCCTCTTTAAAAGGAAGCCCTCCTCCTCCCCAAGAACCCACCATTACCTCTCTCACATAAACACTCGAGTCACTTTCGTTCTAGCTAGCTCAATAATGGCTTCTAGCAAGGTCACCGCCATTGTTCTTGTCATCTCGCTCCTGTGCTACTCCTCCACATTGACAAGTGCATGCGGGACATGTCCCACTCCCAAGCCCAAGCCCACCCCCTCCCCCGCGACAGCGAAATGCCCGGCCGACACGCTGAAGCTCGGAGTCTGCGCTGACGTCCTCGGGCTGGTCAACGTCGTCATCGGGACGCCGCCTTCGAGCAAGTGCTGTACCTTGCTCGACGGCCTCGTAGACTTGGACGTTGCCCTTTGCCTTTGCCTTGCCATTAAGGCTAACGTGCTCGGGATTAACTTGAACGTTCCCCTCACTCTCAGCGCCATCGTTAGCGCTTGTGGGAAGACCGTTCCTCCTGGCTTCACGTGTTAGTTTTTTAAGTATAATAACACACATTATAAATATGGTTTAATTATAATTAGTATATGGTTCGTTGCGTTTCGTGTCAAACTATTTATAATTTGTCTCGTGATTGAGGGGTCATGGGGTGGCATGTGTTAGTAGAAAATTGGCCAAATAATTGCTTTGGCCATTATTATAGTGGTGTACGTACGTATCATCCTACTGTTCTCGTGTTTTTTTCCGTGTGATATTGCTAGTTGAAGTACTAAATGGTGTATGTGTGATCTATAAGTTGTTAAGAAATATTTAGACAAGCCATTTTGCCTATTGAATAAGTTGCTTTGGTGTATTGTTTTAATTATATTACAATTTGCTTATCAAATTAATTATGTTAGTCTTTGTTTTGGGGAAGTGGTGAGTGCTTGGTACTCTTGCATTAATTAACTGAATTAGTACAAAATGAAGAGTATGGTCAGTCCTCTCGTAAAAGGGAAAGACAGCCATCGGGGGGAACCACTAAAATATGAAGAGATGAGGTCTCGGCATCTATTCATGAGGACGACAAGCGACTTTCCACTCGCTACACCCTCGGACAGGTACTTGATAGCAACTTGAGAGTCCGTTTTCATAACAACTGGTTTGGATACCAAACTGACCTAATATTCGGACAGTCTCTTAAGCAGTGTAGGATCATCTTTGGACGGTTTCGGTAGTGTGGACAGTATGGGTTAGCTCTAAACCTTCGTCTATATCTCTCTATTTGTTATGACTCCCCCCTTTAAGCAGTTCCACAAGAAAGTCCTTATCTTCTCTGGTATCTTCATCTTAAAGAGGTTCTCCCAAGTGCCCGTTGAAGGGGTGTTCCTTGGAGGGTTACCCATGACTCCCACTTCCATTCGCACATAACACTCTAGTAACTTGATCTCAACTATTATGGCTATCATTTTTCAATTTGAATATTTTCACTACAGAATGATATTAGAGCTATATATTCTTTAAGAGTCCAACTAATTGTCGTCATTTTCTTGATTGTGTTAATGGTAGGTTGAGTGATGAACAAATTTTGTGAAATGTTTAGTAGGTTGAGTGATAAACAAATTTTGTGAAATGTTTAGTGAGTTATGATATGTATGTATCTGACGAGTCAATACATGTCGAACAATTTTATATAAACATAACTGAGCAAAATATTTCATTATCTAGAATGTAATCTAAGAGAAACTATTTTATTATAATTGGAAAAACTATCGCTTATTAATTCAGGCTAATTATTCTATCATAACTACACTTAGTGACGGAGCCACATAGTTTATCGCGAGATCAATTGATTTCACTTAAATTTTTTTTGTTAGATAATTGGATATATATATATATATATTCTATCTTAATTGTACTTAGTGACGGAGCCACATAGTCTATCAGGGATCAATTGATTTCACTTAAATTTTTTTTGTTAGATAATTGGACATATTATATATATATGTCTCTTCTACAATTAAAAATTGATCCTATTATAAAATTAATCAATTTATAAATTGACATCAAAACTTAGACAAATTTAAGCATTCTTAATATTACACCCACTCTCCAAATTTTTTTACTCCACTAATAATTACACTAACTACTTCATCGTAACTAACCAAATAAAACATTTCATCGTAACTAACCAAATAAAACATGTCTATAAAGTTTTAAAAGTTCGGGACCGACCGACCGAATTCAGTTCCAAGAAAAAGTCCTGAACGTCCCCCCTCAAATGGCCGGGGATTCCAAAGCAACGGACGGACGAATTCTCCAAAAGGCCTTCAATATCTTCTGTTATTTACTATTTACACCTCGAAAACCAAAACCTGCCCGCTCAACTTGAGAACCAAAATTAAGGGCAAAATCGAGAACACAAACCAGAACGCGTGGCAGCAAGATAGAAACACTTTTGACTTCGGCGACGACTAAACTACTTCTCCGTCCCTTCCCTTGTTAACTCACACGTCATCGGATTCTTCTCCACCACAACGTCGTTTTGCCGCTATCACATTCGAAAGAGACCGAAAATATAAATAGAGGAGAAGAAAAAGAGACGCAAAATTTAATTTTTAATAATAAAATAAAGAGGGAGAGAGGAGAGAACGAGATAGTCCGTACAGGATAGTTGACACGTCTCCTCCTCCGATCCGATCACTCCGAAGCCGAAACCCTAACCAATTCAGCTACAAGCTCGTGGGGGATTCGGATTCTGATCGTTGACAGTGACGGTTATAGTGATCGTATGTTATAATTGTGATTCTTTTGGGGGATAAAGAGAGAGAGAGTATGCAGAGACGGAGCCCGCCTAAGCATAGACACGATGGGAGTTCGCCGCTGCCTCTGGGGATGGATTGGAGCCCCCCTCCTCGTAAATGGGTAACGGTTTTTTGTTCTTTGTTTTGTTTAATTAATCGCGATTAGAGTGGATTAAGTAGGGCTAGGAGGAGTTTAGGGTTTAGTATCAGAGAGAACTAACCTTGTTAGTGTTGAGATAACCCTCATGGAGTTAATGTTGCTTAGAAGCAACAATAATTATGAGCTTTTTCTCTTTGATGAGAGAGAATAAAAAAATGAACTTTGGTTACCATATTTGATCGGTCGTTATCTGTGTGCCTATTATGAAGTGTGGGGAGCATTTCTTTGTGCAGAATGGGCGAGATACAGTTTGGCCGCATGATCACAGAACTGGATGGAGTTACTGTGTCACTATACCGTCCTGGGTCGTCCTCCCAAAATCAAGAGATTCAGATCCTGTAGTGGTATTCAAATCGATTAATTTCTATCGTTTCTCGCTTTATACGAGCTGGTAGCTATGCATTGGTGTGACCTGTTTATGTGGATATTCACGTTCCATTCTGAATTCAAGGAATAAGAAAATTTAACTGAACAGTTCATGGAAGAAAATAATAATTAAATTGAATGTTTCTCTCAGCGATAGACCGAATCTAACTGTAAATTGTGTTTGGATAGATTATGTTTCTCACAACATGTTGGTGCAGTGGCTGTGAATGCAATGGTGATTTGTACCCAACTTGCTGCATTATCTTTGTTAACATTCTTAAGGGGCAGTTTTACAGGGTCCAGGTTGGTGTGCAATCTTCTGAAGGGATCACAACCATACGTGGGGTATTAAGAAGATTCAACGACTTTCTGAAGTTATTCTCTGATGTAAGAGCCAGATCCCTCCCCGGTTATAGAATCAGTACTAATTTCTCTGTAGCAGTAGTAGGGAGGGAACACTAAAATAATTTTGATTCTGTTGGATAATTACAGCTCAAAAAATCATTTCCCAAGAAGAATATTCCCCTGGCTCCTCCCAAGGGACTACTTCGTCTGAAAAGCAGAACTTTGTTGGAAGAGGTAGGATGTTTATTGCTACTGTTGCTCTTGATGCTTCCTTCTCTAAAAGACAATGCTAGGCATATGTTTCAAACTCGTTGATTTCCCTTTCCAGAGCTCTTTGGGTTTATGTTTACTCGTCCATTTACTGTGATCACTGGTTCTGAATTAGATTATTGTCTTATCTACGCCAATTGATTTTCTTTGGTATCACCTCGACATTGTAAATGTTGCTTGTGAAAATTTCTTGTTGCTTCTGTCTTCCTAAATATTATTCTTCAAGCTGGGTCACTTGTGTTTTTTGGAAATGGATGCCAGTGAGGATTTCAAATTGGATGGGGAAACTGCTATTTGTTCACATGGATTGCTAATATTCTTAAAAGTATTAGTTATATTGCAGAGAAGGTCTTCTTTGGAGGAGTGGATGACGAAGCTTTTATCTGACATTGATCTGTCCCGAAGTGTCTCTGTGGCTGCATTTCTTGAACTGGAAGCAGCTGCTAGATCTTGTATGTGCCATTACAGTTTATAAAATTCTCTTTTCACTAATTTTTATTTGCTTGCAGATCTTATCACATCTTTATCTTAGCTCATTTTCATTTGAAAATGATGTATTTCTGTTATAATCGTCTGCAATCTTTTTCAGCTTTCCAAGATGTAAGTCAGCAGTCACCAGAAACAAGTCTTAGTGGAAATGGTACAAGTCCTGTGCAGCAGATATCTCCATATTCAAGTTCTTCTCTTACTCCTGGTAGTTCATCAATTACGTCTGATTATGGGAGTGACACTGCTTATGCGACATCGGAGTTTGGGATGAGAGATGAGAGTTTTGGTATTGGTATCGAAGATCTAACTTTGGATGAAGATTTGACAAGTCCTATTGAAAAACTTGTCAAATATGGCATATCAAACATTGATGAAAGTTTATTTGTGGGACAGACCAGCGTGGATCAGCTTGAGGGTATCCCTAGGCATAAACCACATGCTAGTTATGTCAACAGTGTTATGGAGAGGGATATGTATCATGGAAATTTTTTGAGAACTTCAAGCGCTGCAAGCAATGATGGAGAATTCTTCTCTATGCCCGAGTCTGGTCAGGTGATTGTTCATGCTCGAAAGTTATCCAGCGAGAGTGTTGGAAGTGATGGAAGTTCTCTGCGAGGCAGTGAAATTTCAAATTCTGGCATCCCGAATCTCTCTGGTGATGGTTCTGTTGACCTTCTGGCGGGATTTGAGCTTTTGGGCAATGCAGAAACCAGTGCAGAGCTTCCAAGCTCATGTGATGTACAGATTGTCCTGCCAATCGATCAGCGGAATAAATTGAATAGGCTTCTCCTAAATATGCAGCGCCGGCTATTGTCAGCAAAAACAGACATGGAGGACATCATATCAAGGTTAAACCAAGAAATGGCTGTGAAAGACTACCTTACAACTAAGGTACATGTGCTTACCTAAATAATCCTTATTTCAGAACAATTTTTATCACATTGTCATGCTTTTCCTGGAATCGAAGTAATTTAGTTCTATATATTTATGGTCCTCCTGTTTTTTCTCTTGTACGCTGTCTAAATGCTAGGTGGTGGTCTCTGCAGGTCAAAGATTTGGAGGTAGAACTGAACGCCAGCAAACAGAAGAACAAAGAAAATTTGCAGCAAGCTATCATGATAGAGAGAGATAAGCTTACCCAAATGCAATGGGATATGGAGGAACTGAGGCAAAAATCATTGGAGATGGAGTTGAAATTGAAATCTGTGGAGGTTATGCTCTAGCCAACATTCATTCTTCTCATTCTTGTTTACTCCTGAGAAATCTTATGCAAGCGCATACAGCTTGGCTTATGCTTATTGAATAGAACATGACATTTTGATTGTAGGATGGACAGCCAAGTGAAAAGCTTAAACTAGGAACCGATAACCATGGAAAGGACGAGGCAATTCAAGAGTTGGAGGTCACTAAAATGCAACTGGAGAATTTATCAAAACAATACGAAGAACTAGAAGCAAAATCAAAAGCTGACATAAAGTTTCTGGCTAAGGAGTTCAAGTCCCTTAAAAGTTCCCATACAGAACTTAAGCAGGAACTTGGTCAGTTAAAGGAGAACAAATCCGAAGTTGAGGTAGTGAACCATGATAAGTCTACCAATGTTCCCTTGAGCATAGTTCTCTTTAAAGTGAACCCTTGTTTGTAATATTACCCGACCCTCATTCTGTGTGATGTATGTTTCAGAAACTTCTTCAGGAAGAAAGGGAAGCACGTAATCGAGAGAAAATTGCTCGAGAGAAGCTGCTTAATGAATGCAGGACTCTTTGTAATCAGTTGCAAAATTGCGACCTTGATTTTGCTCTAGAAGGTGAAGACAATTCTGTGGTCGGCTCTTCACTGGAAGATACATTAGAAGCCTTGAGTTCATCCAACAACAATGTCAACCATGTACTCTCTGAGGTACTTCTCACTCCTGTCTTTCTTCTCTAGGGGCAAACAGTTTGATGTTGGAAATGCCTAATGTCGTTGAATATTCCCTCAGCTTACCGAATATGGTAAAACAAACACGGCGGCAGATGAAACCCCGACAGACGACGAATTAAGGATGTTGCTAGCTAACATTTTCACTTCCAATGCCAAACTGAGGAAACAGGTGACTACTGTTTTAAGCCGTGTTTTGCTGCAAAATGGCACCATTCATAGGGTTCATGAAGAACCCCCCATTGTAAAGACTAATCACGTAGAAAAAAAGATAAACAATAGCTAATTAAACTATCAATGATTTACCCTTCTGTATACTTCTGAGGAGTTGAAATAGGTCATCGCCCCTTACTTAGATGTTAGCTCTTGTAACCTTGCGCACTATTTATACCCGAGTATCAAAAAAGAAAAATTTGCATCTTACTGTGTTGTATTTACACCGAAATAAAGAGCCGAAAAGTTTATGTTAGTTTCTTTTCAATTTCAAGTACAATTTTCATCTAGTGGATTATGGCTATGACAAAGAAGTCGAGGGATTTGGTTCAAAATCTTGAGGCGTAGAGATTTATACAAATGGCGGGCGAGAATGTGACTTTCGTCAACACTGACTTTATCTTTCATTTGTAAGTCAACAATGAACATAATATCTAGAGCATCTCGTGCAATGAAATCTCGACAACGCGATGAAGCTCGTCGGCATGTTTTGAGTTGTGGACGATACAGCGGCCCGTTCCACCCCTTCTTTCTAAGACCAACCAGGAAAAAAAGGGGTGGAACGGGCCCCACCCCTTAGTTTATTATTTTTTTTATTTTCTTTTTTTTAATGTAAATGTTATCCTATTTAGTATATTTGTCATAAAATTATTCGAGCCCAATATTTTTAAATATAAGATTTAAGTTGGAAAAAATCTTATAATTATCTATTAAAATTTAATTAGCATTATCTACATTTATAATTTATGATAAGATTATTTTCTATGTAATTTGAATTATTGCTAATTTAATACTTTTCTAAAAAAAATTATTGTTTATAAGATAAGATTTGAGTTGGAAAAAATCTTATAATTATCTATTGAATTTTATAAAATTAAAAATGTACTAACTTTAGATAAATAAATTGCATATATTACAATGATCTTAAGCTTAAATCATAGAAAATGCATATATTACAAAATTCATATATTACAAAATTCATAAACAGAAATCATAGAAATTACATATATTACAGCACTCGTAAGCAAAAATTACATAAAAATACTACATTCAATCTCCATACAAAATAGATAGAAATTTGGTTTTGGTGTGAAGTTGTTAGTTGAAATATGTAGCCTATTTATAAAAATTTTGTCTCCATCTACCTTTCTTCTTCCATCTACCTTTCTTTTTCTCCATCTACCGTTCTTCTTGTTCATCTACCGTTCTTCTTGTCCATCTACTGTTCTCCATCCACCTTTCTTTTTTCCAACTACCTTTCTTCTTCCATCTACCGTTCTCCATCTACCTTTCTTTTTTTTATCTGACGTTCTTTTTTTATCTACCTTTCTTCTTCCATCTACTTTTATTTTTATCTACCTTTCTTCTCCCAACTACCTTTCTTATTTTTATCTACCTTTCTTCTTCCAACTTCCTTTCTTCTTTTATTTTTCGAATTTACTAATTTAATGTGAAGTACAAAATTTATATAAGTTCGAATATAAAAATTGAATTAATAAATTAAAGTTAATTAGGTTGATGATGTAGAAGATAGATATATTAATTGTTTATTGCCTGGGGCTGGGTTGGGTGAGGGCTGCTGCTGTGGGTAAAAAATTGAGGTTGGGGCTGGTTTGGCTGAGAAATTAATTAAATATTGCAGGGCTGGCTCAGGGCTGGGTTGGCTCGGGACTGCTGCGGATAGTCTTAACGTGAGCTGAGACCCGTTCACCCACTATAGCGGTTTGCGTGCAGTTTTCCCTCCAAGTTTCTATTAAGAGTGTACTTGGGATTAAATTCGTTCTTTGTCTGCTCCGTAATTTCAAATTAATTTCCATAAGGGGGAGCATGTGAAGAAGCCCGGGGGAAGGGTCAAAATGGGGTATTCTGCTGCTCTTCGCCCCAACGGTCATCTCTTCTCTTTTCAATCTCTTCCGTCCAAGGTCTTTCTCGCCATCTCTCTGTCTCTACCTCTCTCTCTTGCTACTTCGGTTATTAATATTAATATTAATACTATTATTGTTATTTTAAGAAAGATTAATTAATTTGTTTCGTAGTTGTAACTTGTAAGTATACGTTGTTTTCCTGTTTGTTCTTCTTATTTCGCGCATTTTCTTTTTAAGGGCGGAAAATCCACCGACACAAGATCCTGAGTTGGATATGAAGATTCTAACATGGTATAAGAACCCCTAACTCGTTCATTATTGACCGGGTTGAATATGTAAATTCTAATGTACAGACCTAATAAGTGTTGGAAGGAAGTTTTTGGTAGGTGGAGGAAGTATTTAAATATTTTGGATGTGAAGTAGAGAGGTGGGATACTTCTTAATAGAAAGGAACACTTTATTTATGGCTTGATGCAAAATGAGCTAGGAACACTCCTATTTATACTAAGGCACATCCTCAATCAACGGCTAGGATGATGCCAACACAAATCTAATTTAATGGCTCTTAATAGTTCTCTAGAATTTTCCTGAAAAATATCTATGTTCTACATTCTTCTACTACACTCTTCTACTAGATATTTCTAAGAGAAATATCTAGATACTTATTCTAGAACATGGATCACCTATCATGGGCTTATTTGGATCAAGTTTAATTATTCAACACTCCCCCTTAAACTTGATCAGTTATTCCAATCATGCTCCTTCATTTGATGAAGTCTTCACGCTTGAGGGGCTTGGTGAAAATATCAGCAACTTGATCATGAGTCTTCACGTACTCTAATTGTACCTCCTTTTTGGTGACACACTCTCTGATATAGTGATAACGGGTGTCAATGTGCTTACTTCGATCATGAAAGACTGGATTCTTTGCCAACGCTATTGCTGACTTATTGTCCATAAAGATCTTAGTCGGCTCCTCTTGTGGCAAACTTAACTCCTTTAATAAGTTCCGTAGCCAAACTGCATGACAGACACATGAAGTAGCAGCTACATACTCTGCCTCACAAGTGGAAAGAGTGACGATTGGCTGTTTCTTCGACATCCATGTGAAAGCTGTTTTTCCGATGTAGAAGACGAATCCACTTGTGCTTTTTCGATCATCTATATCTCCACCCTAGTCGCTATCGCTATATCCGAGAAGCTTGTAATCATCAGAAATAGTATAGTACAAGCCAAAGTTTATCGTACCTTTGATATAGCGAAGGATCCTTTTTGTCGCCTTCAAATGAGTTGTTGTTGGATACTCCATGTATCGATTAACAACTCCCACTGTATATAAAATGTCAGGCCTCGTGCAAGTTAAGTATCACAAGCTTCCAATAAGACTCTTGAAGAGTGTTGGATCTACCTTTTCTCCTTCCTCATGGTTTAAAAACTTGATTCTGCATTCCATTGGCGTGCTGACCGAATTTGAGTCGTCCATCTTGAACTTCTTCAACACCTCTTTGGCATAGCTTTCTTGACGGATGAGAATCACATGTTCTTCTTGTTTGACTTCAATACTGAGATAATAATTTATAAGACCAATATCAGTCATCTCAAACTCCTTCGCCATCTCTCTCTTGAACTCCTTGAACATGTTTGGATTGCTCCCTGTGAAGATTAAGTCATCTACATACAAGCATACAATCATTATATCACCATTTTGAATTTTGATATAGAGTGCATGCTCATATGGACACTTGATGAAGTCTCTTTCTTTGAAGTACTTATCAATTTGAGCATTCCAAGCTCTTGGGGCTTGTTTGAGTTCATATAGTGCCTTCTTTAACCTCAAGACTTTGTCTTCTTCTCCTTTGACTTCATAGCCTTGTGGTTGCTTGATGTAAACTTCTTCATCAAGGACTCCATTTAGGAATGCTGATTTGATATCTATTTGGTGTATCCTCCATTTGTTTTAAGCTGCAAATGATATGATTAGTCTAATAGTTTCTAGTCGAGCAACAGGAGCAAATACCTCATCATAGTCGATGCCGGCTCTTTGACTGTAGCCTTTTGCTACCAATCTCGCTTTGTATCTTTCAACTTCTCCTTTTGAGTTCTTCTTTGCCTTGTACACCCATTTCACACCAATTGCTTTATGCCCTTTTGGAAGTGAAGCTAACTCCTATGTATCATTCCTCATTATTGCCTTAATCTCTTCATCCATAGCATTTCTCCAGCTCTTCTCTTTCAAAGCTTCTTGGAAGTTCATAGGCTCGCAGTCCGCAAATAGACAAAAAAGAGTAAGATTGTCTTGATTTTCTATTACCTCATATATCTCTTGTAGACTTCTGAAGCGGGGAGTCCTTTCACTTGAACTTTCTCCTCCTTGAGAACTCGGAGTTTGTGAAGGCGGTGGGGTAGCAAAATCTTCTCTTGGTTGCTCTAGTTGTTCTACATTATCTTCCTCAAATTGCGGAAAGAAGTTGAAGTCTTTAGTGTTTGATTTCCAGTCCCATTCTCCTTCTTCATCAAAGATGACATTTTGGCTAATGATTGTCTTTCCTTCATCTGGATTATATAGCTTGTAGCCTTTAGAGTTAGTGTCATAGCCGATAAAGATATACTTCTCACTCTTATCATCTAGTTTGCTTCGCTTTTCATCTGGTATGTGAGCGTGAGCAATGCTTCCAAATACTCTAAGATGAGAAATTCCAGGTTTTCTTCCACTCCATGCTTCTTGTGGTGTCTTTCCCATCACACTTCTTGTGGGGGATCGATTTGATAGGTAAACTGCACATGCAACTGCTTCTGCCCATAATTCTTTTGGTAATCTCTTGCTCTTGATCATGCTCCTTGCCATCTCAAGGATAGTTCTGTTCTTTCTTTCTGCTACTCCATTTTGTTGAGGAGTCCTTGGTACAGTTAGTTGTCGTCGAATACCGTTGTCTTCACAATACTTCTAGAACTCATTTGAAGTGAATTCTCCTCCTCGATCGGATTTTATGGACTTGATTACAAGGCCACTTTCCTTCTCCACTTGTGCTTTAAACTTTTTAAAGTTCTCAAACACTTCTGATTTCTCCTTCAAAAAATATACCTATGTTTTTCTTGAATAATCATCAATAAAGAGAAGGAAGTAATTACTCTTACCAAGTGATCTTGGCTTGATCGGCCCGCACACATCTGTGTGTATGAGTTCCAATGGCTTCCGAGCTCTTGAGCTTGACTCCTTTGGAAAGCTCATTTAGAATTGCTTTCCAAGAAGACATCCTTCACACACTTGATTGGGGTGGTTAATGGTGGGCAATCCTTTCACCATTTCCTTCTTAGAGAGCAGCTCTAATGCTCCAAAGTTGAGATGACCAAATCGAAGGTGCCAAAGCCAAGATTCTTCATTGTAGCACATCTTGAGACATTTTGCAACGTCATTTTGAATGTCAAGTACAAACATTCTATTTCTTGTCATCGGCGTCTTAGCAATGAAGTTATTTGCACGATCTCTTATAGAAAAGTTATTATCTTTCAATCGAATATCATAACCTTTCTCTAAGAGTTGTCATAGACTCAAGATGTTGCTCTTCATATTTGGAACGTAGTAAACATTGGAAATAAATTGATGATCGCTATTCTTCAATCGAATGAGAATTTTTTCTTTACCTTTCACTGGCGCCTTTGATTCATCTCCGAAAGCAACATTCCCCTTCATTGATTCATCAAGCTCTACGAACATGCTTCTTTGCCCACACATGTGATTACTTGCACCACTGTCAAGATACCATTGTGTATTTACTCCCTTTTTATTGTCTTCGTGAGCCAACAACAATGTCGCATTTTCTTGAGTTCTTTCTTCAACATAGTTTACTTTCTCTTCAACTTTATTGTTGAGTGGAGCTTTACACTCGGAAGCATAATGGCCAAATTTCTCACAGTTATAGCATTTTATATATGACTTATCGTACCTTGATTTTTGGGCTCCTCTCCCACGACCTCTAGATGAGCTCTCTCCTCTTTGGTTATTATTGACGTCGTAATTAGGCCTCCAACCTCGTCCATATCCTCGTCCTTGGCTGCCACCTCTCCTTTGTTGGCTTCCACCACGACCTTCATTTTTCCAATCGATCCGCGTCTTGAATACATGCTCTGCAATATCTTCTTTTTTCTTTTTCTTTTCTTCATAAGCTTGGAGCGACCCGAGTAGTTGCTCCATCGTCATGGACTCCAAGTCCTTTGTCTCTTCGATGACAGTGACAATATGCTCGAACTTTGAGTCTACGGACCTAAGAACCTTTTCCATGATTCTTACATCATCTAACTTCTCACCATTTCTTTTAAGATTGTTGGTAACCGTTAAAACTCTCGAGAAATAATTAGAGACGAATTCACCTTTCCTCATATGCAAAGCTTCAAACTCTCCTCTTAAAGTTTGAAGACGTACCTTTTTGATTTGATCCGCTCCCTTGTGAGAGGTTTGAAGCTTCTCTCAAGCTTCTTTAGCCGACTTTGCTCCCGAGACCTTCTCAAATGTGTCTTCATCTATCCCTTGATAGATTAAACAGAGAGCTTTCTTGTCTCTCTTCCTTGAGTCTCTCAAACTATCCTTTTGAGTTTGAGATAGACCATTTTCATTCTCTGGCTCAGTGTAGCCTTTCTCAACTATCTCCCACACATCATGTGCACCAAGGAGAGCCATCATTCTAAGACTCCAATTGTCATAGTTGCTCTTTGTGAGCATAGGGACTTGAAAGGGAACACCGCTATTTGCCATCTCTCGGAGGATCTTCAAGCTCTGATACCACTTTGTTGGAAGGAAGTTTTTGGTAGGTAGAGGAAGTATTTAAATATTTTGGATGTGAAGTAGAGAGGTGGGATACTTCTTAATAGAAAAGAACACTTTATTTATGGCTTGATGCAAAATGAGCTAGGAACACTCCTATTTATACTAAGGCACCTCCTCAATCAACGGCTAGGATGATGCCAACACAAATCTAATCTAATGGCTCTTAATAATTCTCTAGAATTTTCCTTAAAAATATCTATGTTCTACATTCTTCTACTACACTCTTCTACTAGATATTTCTCTTGGGCTTAATATTATGGGCTTATTTGGATCAAGTTTAATTATTCAACAATAGGAGGTATTTCGTGTAATCCGTGAGTTAGTTGGAATCTTCCGGGGAAGGCGAGAGCGAAAGGAAGGTACTCGGCTTGCATTTTATTAATGAGATTAGCGGTTGCATTGACTGTAGTGTGGTGATTTGGGGCTTTTTTGAAATTCTCTGTTTGTGATTTTGATGGAATGTTTTGGTGCAGGTGTTCTTGGGGACGTTCGAGTGGAAGAAGAACAATGTGGTTGTTGGAACAGATGCAGTGGCTAAACACAGAACGTTGAAGATTGTCAGATCAGACTAGAGTGGAAAGTTTGGTGTCCATGACAATGGGGCTGCCCGGGCCACTATGGTCCTTCTCGAGCGGTGGTTTGCCCAGACACAGAAACTTGAACAGCAGGGAAGCCGAAATTATCTCTTCGCAGAAGATGTTCAAGAGACTGAGGTCGAACCTCTGGAACCTGATCTCTTGGCTGTGCTGGGAGCGCTGAAGAAGAAGGAAGAAGATCTTCGAGACGCAGAACTTAAGGTTTCATTGGAGCACGGTGAACCGAATCATGCAAAGGAGGAGCTGAGGAGACACGAAAAAGCTATTGCAGCTGCTAGTACTAAGCAAAATAGAGTAGCGTCAGAGTTGAAGCGGGTGACGCTTGGCCTGGCCTCTCAGGCCAGAGAAATTGAAGAGTTGAAAGTTCATTTGGAGAAGAGAGACCAGGAGATTACTGCCGCGGAATCTGCAGTTTCTTTCAAAGAAGATGAACTGAATAAAATGAGAAACGAGTTGATGGAGAAGTGCGAGGAAGCAGCCAAAATTGATTCTGAACTGAAGCACAAAGCTACTCTCCTCGATGAAGCTAATGGCGTCGTGAAGAAGCAACAGATTGAGGTCAGACAACTCCAGAAAGCTGTCAGAGAGAGAGAAAAAGAAGTAGAAGTTTCAACAGCTCTTAGGAAACTGGAAGAAGACAAGTTAAAAGTCGTGAAAAGTAATTTAGAGAAGCTGACTCGGGAATGGTTATTAACCCAGGAAGAGGTGAAGAAGATGGAAGGGGAAGCATCTAAGCACGGGAGAGAAGTTAATGATGCGCTGAAAGATTTTAGGAGAGTAAAGAGGCTACTCACTGATGTGAGGGTGGAGCTGTGAAGAAATCGCTGACGCAGTACCGAAACCAAATGGAACAACAGGAGCAGCTTATTATCCGACAATTTGCTGAACTTGTAGAGCAGAAAAATAGCATCCAATCTTACATGACTACCTTGAAAGATGCCCAAATAGAAATCGTGAGTGAAAGGGTGAAAGTCGAAGCTGCCGAGGCTAGAAGCAAAGAGCTTGAAGGAGACTTGCAGATTGAAAAAGAGCTGATGGAAAAACTGAAGCATGAGTTGGGGAAGACAAAGTTTTCTCTTCAGCAAGCAGTGGAGGGGATGTCTTCGTTACAGTTGGAACTAGACAAGAAAAATATCGAGTTTGAGAAAGTGCGTACCCTTATTCAGGGTAAAGAGTCTGAACTGGGGGAGGCCAGGATAGAAATTCAGCAGCTGAAGGCTGAGCTGGCATCTCTTCAGATTGCGTTGGCGGAAAAAAATTCACGGCTGTTCGATGCCAGGAAGACATTGGAGGAAGTAAACCAGGAAGTCATAGAGCTCCAGACGCTTTTGAGCATTAAAGATGACCAACTTTTTGACGCTACTATGTTGTTAAAAGAAAAAGAGGAGCATGTTCATATGATACAAGATGAATTGAATGAGACACAGATGAGAGTTTCTGAAGCCGAAACGGCGGTGGAACAGATAGTGGAACTAACAGATGATCTGGTCAACTCTGCAAAGGACAAAGATTATGCTGCATTTCGGCAGGTCAACGTTGCAGAGTTGAATATTCTGCAGCATACTTCGAATCAGTATGCCAATGATTTTAGTTTGCACTAAAACAGCTAGAAACCAAACTCAATCTAACTCGGGAAAGCTTAAGAAAGAAAGAGTTGGAAGTATCGGCTGCAAACAGGGCTCTCATGATAAAGGATGAAGAGCTCAAAACATTTATCGAGAGGTTGGACGCCAAGGAGAAGGAAATTCAAAGATTGAAGGAAGAAATGATCGTGGATGCCAATGATCTCAAGAAGCCCCATGCTCTTGCAGAAGAGAGAATTGGGGACACGACAATGGGCAGTTTGGCAATTGAGAAGCTTCAGCACGAGGCAGCTCAACTAGAAGTCCAGGCTGCAATATGCGCCTTGCGTAAGCTAGCGGACATGAGCCAGGAACTCCTGAAAAAAGCTAGTTTGAGCATCGATGCTGATACAAGCGACAGTGTGTTGCTGCAGAATTGCTCTGATCCTGAGATAAACACACTTGAAAATAACAAACGTTTAGAGGAGATCAAGGCCAAGGTTATTCATTTGTCAACCTTGACCGAGCAGCTTGTGAAACGGGCTGGAATTTCTGTTCGTGCAGACCACAAAAACTCGGATTCTGGGTTCATTCATACAGTCAATGTCAGTTACCAGTTGTAAGAACACTATTGTTGTTGTATTGCCGGTGTTAAATTTTGCAATTCAAAAGACGAGAGTTTTGGTAAGCAATTGAGAGATTCCAATAGAAATTTCTCTTCGATTCCCACAGTAAAATAACTTGTATTTTACATTATGATTTAAGATTCAGTAAAAGGGTCAGCACGTAAGGATTATTTAGTGTTGTAGCAGACATTGTACAGATTATTTAGCAAGAGCCAAATTAGCTTCTTCGAATTAAACCAGACTATGGAGCTGGGATTCAGTTTCCTGCTGCAACTGAGGCAGGCGTCGTCGAACTGACACTACCGCGCAGCTGGGCCGGGACCAAGGATGTTTGCCATGGATGGTGGAAGCCAAGCTCGGTTACCGTTGCCACCGCTCGTTTGGCCATCCGTCTGTTGCCCATCAAACAGAATGGCGTTAGACTGTAGCTTCTTGGATCTTGACCTTCCCATTTTCTTCCCAAAGAAAAGTCCAACCTTCATCGCGGTGAAAAGTCCCAATGCTACTAAAAGAGGCCTAACCGCCCAGTGGAAGTCCTCCAGATGCTGATATTTCTTAACTACTCCTTGACAGGTTTGGAAAGAAACCGTTTCCACTTCGGCTGGATCTGCCAGAAAACTGCTACACGCCTCGCCGATAGTTAATCTCCCAGGAAATGTGACAACCAGGCATCCATTAGCCAGGATAAACGTGATCCTACCGGTGGCCCAGGCTCCTGTTTTACGAGGCCACTCGAATCGGGGGCTAAACACATGAGCTTTCAGCCTCACAAACTGGCCTACTGAGTAAGATTCAGCCATCTGAAACTTTGAACGATCTCCTCTCCAAAGAGTTTCCACCCCGATAAATCCAACAGAAACGTTCCCCTCGCGGTCAATCGAATGAAGAATCCCCACCGGGGAGTGATTCTTGTCTTCTTCATCCTTTACCCGGACCCAATCTCCAGCCGCCAAGCCAAATGAGACTCGTTCCAAAGTTGAAGAGGGAACTCTTAACGGATCATGAATTCCGTGAACTCTGACCAAGACGAAACCATCTCTGTCACTATCACGCTCTAACCCCACAACTGTCCCTGCCGGGACATCCATATTTTCTGGCTTGCACGAGTTAGGTGGCTTTCTAGAGCGCACTGTGTCCCCCACCTGCAAGTGATCCTTCAAAAGAAACCATTCGGTGTATGCACCACTAGTTTTTTCCGGGATTGTAACACTCCCTGGTCCTATCCCGCCTTCATCACCATAAACTGCACTCTGGGAACTGCAAGGCGAGTTTATGATCAGATGATACAGCGTAAAACAACGAAGGGTATGAGGAAATGACTAGCCACAATAAGAATCAAATGACCTACCTCTTGAATACACGTATTATATCTCTCATTAATGGACGATTTCTTAGGTCATACTCAAAGCACCCGAGAAGAATATTTTCAATCGGAGGAGGAAGACCCACGGGAATACTCGGTTTCTCGTGCTTTATAACAACCGAGTGGTATATTTCTTCAACTGATTTACCACACCAGGGCTGAACTCCGGTCAACATCTCCACAACGCTGCACCCAAATCCCCACGAATCCGTCTCAAAGGATACTGGTCCCCTTACTTCTGGCTGCCATTGCTCTGGAGCCATGTAATTTGGGGTCCCAAGCCTGCGGGACATATCAGGACTTGGTAAAGGAACTCCGAGCAGGACATAAGGAATCCCAACATCTCCGATAACTATTTGATCGCTCTCATCAAGAAGAATGTTCGAGCATTTAAGATTGAGCACTAGTACTTCCTTTGAATGCAGCTGCGAAATACCCTGAGCCAAGTTGATCCCATACCTTCACACACAACAGAAAAATAAAAATAAAAAACATGCTGGTCAAACGTTGGCCTTTCACGATTTTGGCTACTCTTGGAGCCAAAATCACCTCACCTCAAGGCATCAGGTAATAAGAGCTTCCCTCGTTTGAGACGTGCAATCTTGTCGCCAATTGATCCCTCATAGAGCTTCATAACAACGGAAACCTGCAAAAACAACAAGCATTACAACCTTCACAAAAAATTCTAACAACGAAATACATCATCAGTTAATTGCACACAAGTCGTGAAGTCGTGGAACACACCTTTCCATTAACAACAGACACTCCATGTAGCAAGCACACACCTTCCATCCCTTGACACTTGGAACACAAGGCTTCAAGTTTGTGCATCAAACTCCTCGTATGATCCTCCTTAACAAGATGCAACATCTTCACAGCTACCTCGTGATACTCATCGTAATCGTCGGTAGACTGATGATGAGTAGCCAAATACACATCTCCGAAAGGGCCGCGCCCAATCCTGTGTCGCAGCTTCAACTTCGCGGGATCAATCCAGAAACTTGGTTGGTCCGATGAGGCAACAACCGTTCTAAGGCGGTCATCGTCCTCAACGAGCTCATAATCAAACGGAACAACGGGCTGACCCGAAACAACTTTTCCAGCCATTGACAACCCTTTACAAAGAAAACACCAACAACCCAGTTACAGTCTAAACCAAAGAAACTCTTTACTTGGCACTAACAATAACCAGTTGGGTAAGCTCTAATCACACAAACACAACATAATCCAGCTAACCCAGATCAAAATCAACGACTAGATTAACAAGTTTCAATTTTACCTAGCAAAAATGGAAACTTCGACTTATATTTCCAGAATTAATTTAAAAACTAGCTTAAAGTTACGAACTTTATAGACCAGTTCCAGTAGCTTGTCAGAAAAAGAAAGAAGCAAACAGAAGAGAAAAATTACGTATAAAAGATAAATACTTTTGAACTTACGGTTAAGATAGAACTGAAAGAAAGTGAAGGTTTTGGAAGGATTCGGGTGAAGGAGGTGGGAGATGCTTGCAAGAGAAAGATGAAGGCGGAAAAGAGACAAAAGTGATGAGGAAGAAAATAAATTTTTAGGTTTTTTAATTTTTTCCGACAAATTTTAGGCTGCAATTTATATTGTTTGTTAGGGGAGTTAAAATATTGGTAGACGTTTCGAGTTTTTCTATTTTTTTTTAGGTTAAACTTTTTTTGAGGTTAAACTAAAAAATGATGTTTGGTTTCCCAGAATTTGGAAGTAGAAGCTACCCAAAAGGAAGAGAGAGAATATATAGTAGACTAAGTAGAGGGGTACTAATTAGTAATTAGTAATTATGGCACTGGAGAGTGGGCTCACATGGTGTCGTTGTATATTTCGATCCAATTGTCCATTATATTTTTTTTTTCTCCCACCCAGTGATCCGGTCCAGTGGCCGACTAATCTAAGCTCGAGTACTGAAGTTCCTTATAGGGGGTAGACTCTCCCAACAAGCACCTGCTGCGTTCATCAGGTTTCGAACTCGAGAACTGGTTTAAGCGAGGAGGAGTACTTACCACTCCACCCCAATGGTTGTTGGTAATTGTCCATTATATTAACCACAAGAGAAATTGGCAATCAGGGAGACTTGATTCATTAGGAGTCCAATTATACGAGAATGGTTAATTTAGGAATCATTTTCTCGCCATGTGATTTGGATTATCGCTTAAGCTACTTCAATGAAACTCCAAGTAGAAAAGACACCAGGAAAGTAAACGTCGAAACATGCTCAATTTTTTTTAAAATTAAAATAGAATGATTTTTTTACAAGTCCATCTAGACATTGGCCGTGGCTATTGTTTGCTTGCCACGTTAGAACCGGTGTGTGATTGTTGTCATCAGTCGTGGCAACTCTTGGCATTCATATTATCCCAGGTAAGAAATTAATTCATCATCAACAAGTTGTGATAAGCTACGAATTTAGTCGTCCCCATTTTCATCAACAACACTTCAAAGTTCAAAAGTTCTCTCGGGCTATAGTTTACCGGTCAAAAGGACACTTGAAAGCAATAAAGCCGTTCTCGTTGTTTTTTCGATTTGGACAAAATAGAAGCTAAAGAAAAATCATTGAGAGAGTCGTATTAAACTAATGCTTTTAGGCTTAGTTCGCCCTATAGTTTCAGACTCGGTTGCTTGTGGAATGGTTGCACTCAATTAAGAGATCACAAGAAAGTTGCATGTGCCGGGAACCATTTGTTCAAACTTACTCCAAAAGATAAAGATACTAAATTCTCGAATTTGTACTGGAGATATTTGTTCAAAGTTAAAATGATCTTATGCATCTAAAATGAATGTATTGTATGAAATTGATTCAAGTCATAATGAGAGTTGATCCAAATAGTAAGAGATTTAGATTTATTTAAAAAAAATGGATTCAAATATCTTCATAAAAATCATTCATGAATTAGTATTTAATAATGTTCGACTCTGGTATCAGACAACATAAACCTAGTTATGTATTGGATTGCCGAGAGATACGAAAATCGAATATCATTGTTTTATCAAGACCCTTCCATTCCAGTTTCCTTCTTCCTCGGCGAAGCAAGTTACTACACTAGAAAACACAAAAGAAACTAAACTTTTGTCTTAAGAGGAAGCATGCAAAATCTCGGATGGTACCTCCAACATTTCGAGTGCAGCCGGCTCACTGTCTTGACTTTAGATGAGGAACTTGGTGGGTATATACTCCGATTATTTAGCTAACCAATCCACTAAGCAACCACTTCAACGATTCTGAAGTTTCAGACAACTTAAAGAGGGTCAAAACTTCAATAATTGATGATGGAGATAGAGATAAAGTTATTGTTATTGTTATTAATTATTTTGGATTATTGTTAGTATTTGTTATCTTAAAAGAACTTGGTTTAGTTTTTGGTTTTGAAAATTAAGAGTTTCTCTTTTTTTTTTAGCTTTCTCGTATCCCTTTAGAGCAAGAATCGAGACTATATTGTATTTATTTTAGTATTTTTATAATCGACGAATTGATGATTCCTATCATCAAAGAGGGATGCACAAAAGGACGTGGCAAACTATGACCATTTGGAGCACCACATTGATATCTTGTCAGAACAAATGGGTGAGGTTCTTACCTTGTTCCGTAACATCATGGCAACTTTGATCGCTACCACGCAGCACCCTACGAGGATTCTACTGATAATTAGTGGACGCAATTGGCCAAATGTTAGTTGCTCGCGACCCGCTAGGATATCTACTCTAATAAGGAGAAAGAGGTTGATGAAGATGAAGTTCTTGTGATTGAACGTCTTTTGAAGACCGTAGATAAAGAAGATAGAACAAAGATTATTTCAGAGTTGGTAATATCGTGATTGAATCTGTGAGCCATACGAAGTTGAGAATTTCACATACGTTGAAAATTCTCATTTGGTGAATATGTGAAATGATCTCAAAGAAGTTGAAAAATGTTCTCGGAGAATTAAGTTTTTGATTTTTTTTTATCTAGAGACTCTATAAAATTGCTTCACTTCAAAATATTTATTCTGTTGGGGTGGGAGATATCAATAGCCAATGCGGCACTCAAAAGTGTTAGAGTACATGTACGAAGATCTCGAATTAGTTAATTACTCCGAATTCAAGGAAGAATTTCTCCAAAGGGAGAAAATGATAGAGATAAAAATAAAAATATAGTTATTAATTATTTTGGATTATTATTAGTATTTGTTATCTGAGAAGTTTGATTAGGACTCATTTAATTTCGAGATAAATATTATTAGTTAGAGTTTATTAGTTGTAGAAAACGTTATTTAATTGACTGGTCGTAGAATGCTTAAGTTCTTTAGAAGAGGACTTCCATAAGCTTTGTTTTTGGTTGAAAATTAATTCTTTTTCTTACCGTTTTCCGTATTTTTTTAGATTAAGAATCAAAACTATAGTATATTTTCCCTATATTCTCATAATCAAAGAATTGACAATTTCTATGATGAGTTTTCACTTAATCAATTGATTAAGAAGTACGCAATAAAACCCATCCCAACCCAACAAGTCATCTCCTCCCAAAACTTTGAGCTGTATGAAGAGCTAGTCCACGACTCCGTGGCTGATCTAAAGATGTTTATCTTGTTAATTTAGCTGATTAATTTTGTCTCGGTTTGAATTCTACTAACTCGGCTCTCATTTTTGTGCATTTTTGTATGTATTACAGTGCTGTTTAACACGAAGATATACATGTCTTTGATATAACATAATGTTCAACGGCACATTTGTATCAATGTAAGCCTACCTCCCCATACTTCTCTATTGAGCGACGAGAGTAACCTCCCCATACTTCTCTATTGAGGTCCTCAACTCTCGTCGCTGTTTTCTGTGCGATCTCCTCCCTTGACCTGCCTCCCGTTGAGACTGCTAGTCACCTCTTCATTGGTTTGCCCCTTTGCTAGTCACTCTCCAAAACCAAATGATCTTCTAGAGAAGTTCACTGGATTTGGAATTTTTTTTGAGATCCTATTCTAAATTCTATTCTATTAGATCAGAAATGCTCATTCCAGGAGTCGAACCCTGGACTTCACCCTACATGAGTGGAAACAATGCCACTGGATTTGGAATCTTCTTGTATATATAAAATGCACTAATTCATAGCCGGAGACTATTTGGTCTAGTGGCATTGAGTGGGGTGAGGTCCTAATATACCCAAGCACAATTCATGGTCTATTCATGGTCTATTCACTAATTCATAATCAAGCACAATTGATCCTAATATAAACACGAGAAACGGGATAGCTAATTACAGTATATAAAAATAATTGCATTTAGAGTACTCCATCCATCATCCATTTGCTTGCTAAAATACCCACCACATAATAAAATACAAAATACGATGAGAATTAAAAAAGATAAAGTGTTTGTGTCTAGGCAGGAATGACTTTGCTAATAATGTCCTCGCTGAGGATGGCGATCTGCGCGTCGAGCGCCTTAATGGTCTCCTCCTTCTGCGCCTCGAGTTTAACGAGCGCCTCCTGGAGCTCTTTCTCGAGCTTGGCGGACTCCTCGGCGAGCTTGATGGCTAGCTCGGCCTCTTTCTCCTTCACAATCTTGGCGGTTGCGGCGGCCATCTCTGCCTTGGCGGCTCTCATGATGGCGTTTCCTTGCTCCTCAAGCTGCTTCACCTCCGCCGACGTGTCCTTTACGCTGTTGAGCTTCTCCCGGATGTCGGCGTCCCTGTCGTCCATGAATTTGCCGAGCGGGGAGTAGTAGATCTTGTCGAGAGCCACCATGAGGAGGAGGAACTCCGCCATTATGATTGGGAGGGTTAGGTTGAAGTCGAAGAGGGCGGCTTTCTCCATCTCGACGGCGAGGGCGGGGTGGGGGAGGAGGAAAGTGGCGGCGGCGCCGGCGAGGGAGATGGATTTGAAGGCGGGGAGGGATTTCTTGAGGAATGGTGGGAGTTGGATGAAGGAGTTCTTCTTCTTCAAGGAGGGTGGTGGGGAGGGGGCGACGAGGGGCTTCGCGGTGGAGGAGGCCATTATAACGGTCGCCATTGGAAGAGCGGTTAGGTTTGGTTTGGTTGGTTGGTTACCTAAAAAGTGATAAAAAGGAGATTGGATTATGGGAGGAGGAAGGGGAAGAGGGTGGTATGGAGTTTAGGGTTATCTTGTTCCTGGCCACACAATTTTGGTAGGTTGCTATTTGAAATTGGGAAATAAAAATTGTGTACCGTGTAATTTAGAACGTTTTAATTTATTTTTTTTTGAAGATTAAATGTTAAATTATCATTAATTAGGATCGAAATCATACAAAAGGAGATATACTAGCTCAGGCTGAAGATTGCCTACAACTTTCGTCACCCAATCGGCCATTAGATTCACTGCTTGTGACTGGGCTAGCTGTAATCTTGTTCAGATTTTTATTTATTCAGTTTGAGGGAATAAGCTTGGTTCCAGATTGCGTATTTCTTGTATCATACAAGTATGGATAAAAATGTAATTACTCCAAATGGTACAATTTTGTTGTTCTAAATGATTCATTTTCATACACACCTTAATTTATTTCTATACACACTTACATATTATTTCTATAAACACATGTGGTCTATTTCTATTCCGAAGAATTTGCAAGTTCTCAATTTTTTTATTTCTTCCAATTTTTGCCAAATATTTTTTTAAATACTAATACATGAATATCGTAGTCCACAAAATTTGTTTACCAATGAGACCACCACCAACACAATCGAAAATGCGATAGCAATTAATTGGAGTACTAAAAAAGACATTACTCAAAGGTCATCTTATATTTTTTTTTTAAGTAAAGATAGAAAAAATAAAAAAAAATTATAAGGCTTCTTCACTTTTGGCACAGAGTGAGTGCCTTCTACTTGGAATCTCAAGTTGTAAAACATGAAAAATTAGGCAAAAGAAATGTAGAACAAATAAAAAAATTTACAAGTCTACAAAATAATATAAGATAATATGTGAATGAAAAAAAAATTAAGATGAATTAAATTAATGATGTAGAAAAAAAAGATATTAATTATTTATTGGTAATAACAAACATGTGAACATAAAATAAATTGAGTAAAGTGAGAGAAATTAATTAATTATTTTAAGAATACCTTGACGATGAGTTATCTTGAGGATGCAAAAGCACATAATCTAAGACTAGTTGTAAATCTTTTCAATTGTGGTGATTCTAAGAGAGTAGCCAAAACATAAAATGACAACTTTAGCTGGTGAAAAAATGAATCCAGAATGTCTGCTAACATTACAAGCGGCCTTGGAATAATAATCCTAAAAGAGTACAATACACGCATTGCAAAAACTCTTGGACATTAGGAGTTGTTCTATCAAGTATAAACAATGAGGACCGACCACTACGATTCTCCGCCGTTGGGCGAAACAATAGCCGCATCGCCGTCGCCAGAACCACCGGGAATGACTGGTCACCGAAGGCGACGGCTTGTAGCATTTTGACAAAGGATTCTCCCTAGATGATCTGATCATTACTTCCCCATTAGCTTATAATAGGCATACATGCCGGAGCCAACGAATCCAAGAAGTTGACCGACAACATTCAACTACGAATACAAAGACGCAAGACCAAAATCGGAAGTCAGTCCAGAGTCAAAATGCAGGATGAGAGAAAAGGAAAACTAGGAAGAGGAGTTCAAACTTACAAAATCGAATTGAAGGCCACCGAATATAATCCAGCCAAATGTAATTGTGAATAGGTCCTGCAATTCATAGTAGGAATCAAGATGGCTTAGTTTAGCAAAAGAGCGGTGGCATTCATAATACACCGGAGGAATAATACCTTCAAGTTGCCACAAATCGTTTGAGTAACTGCGGAGTTAAGAGTAGTATTGAGAAATATGCTATAATTTAAGAAGAAAGCCAGTATACAAGAGAGCGTAAGCACCGCCTGTCCAAAGGAGACCAAAAATGAAGGCATCAGATTAGTGAGAAGAACTTCCAAGACAAAGGCATCAGTAAGCTTTGGGCAAGCAGAACAAACCAAGAAGCCGGGTGAAAACAGATAGGGAAAATCCATCGTCATGTCCAGTTCGCCACGGATAAATGTCCAAAAGAGCAAAACAGGCCCGCAGATGATTCCTATGACATTAGGAAAATTGATAGAAACGAGTCAGGCCAAAACTAACAAACTTAGGCAAAGGGTGAAAGTGAAGGGAAAGAAAAGGCAAAATAGATGGATAACATGAAAATGTCAGAACAACTAATATGTTAGGTATGGCATTACCATTGCACCACATAAGCCCAAAGCTATTAAGCCCACTTGATTTTCCTGAAGAACAAACAAGTTAGAGGGTGATATAAGAGCCGCAAGCAAAACGAACTTCCACATGAAAAGGCCAACAAAAGGGGAAAACGTGACCATTACCAATGCGGGCTATTGTAGCAAGATATATTGCTGTGGTGATGTTGGCTAGGAAAACAACACCATAGCCATAGAAGTCAAATGACAAGTCTCGTGTTCCAGCAATCAATGCTCCAAGAATAATAACACCTACACTGATAACATTATAACAAATGAAGCAATTGACATGGGACGTGTCTCAGTTTTCTAAAAACCATTTAACAAATCCATCTCAGCGGTCTGGCAAGGAAGAAGGAACATGTTGTACTCGAGAGAAACCTAATCAGCTTTCTATGACTAAAATCTCGTAGAAATTAAATTGTTGACATCTTGGCTTGAAGTTTTCTGGACTTCAGCTAAAATAAGCAACAGGTTTGAAGAATTTTGAAATCTGACAGTTGAAAAAGGTGAAAAAATGCAGAATCAATATCTCCGCAAAAGCAGAAACTGATGTAAGCAGCGGCACGCATGTCACCAACCTTCCAACAATAGAAGGTGTGTACTTTTGACCAGCCAGGACATACTCCATCATCATCGTAAATGCCACAGTAGTCCTCCTCAGGGTAGTGTACATAGGGACATTTACTCCACGGACTGCCTCCATCGTGACTAGCTTTCAAATGAAAAAAAAAGAGAGAAGAAGCAGTAGACTTTAATCACATGTAGAAACTCCAACTGAGATAGCCGAGACAAGTGCAACAAGATTGATACCATATAAAGCAAATAGGCCACAGCAAGAGGAAGTGTGTGCATCAACGTCTCCGAGGTGACAAAGATACCACTGCTTTCTGATGCAGTTGACGACTCACTTGCAGTGAACGAGATAATCTTCAAACGTCTCAAGAAATACAGAAGAGAACAAGAACATACCATCTGCAAGAAAACCATAAAACCCTTAACATCAGTAATGATCTCAAAGACCGCACACCACCGCTAAAAGCAAAACATCACAATTCAACAAAGCGTGACCACCAGTTACAAAGACCTCAGCTATGGGATCACCGTACCATACACTTATCTAGCCCTAAAATATGCAGAGGAAGGTCCCCAGAAGTGGAGAGAATCTCACATCAGCAGTGGCAAATGAGTTGGGCATCTTAGTATCTTTGTAAGTGCAGAAGATCACCTACTCAATACTAGGTTTTGGGTAGGATATTAAAATTTTTATATTGTATCAGAGTCAATTGTTTTAATGATAACTCATTGTATAATCTATGAGAATTCTTATATTGTATCAGAGTCAATTGCTCTAACGACAACCCATTGTAGACGGCCCCGTCGAAACTACAAGAGACAGCGTCAAACCCGTGCAAACTTCAACCCGATGGGCAAGATTTTGAGTAGCATATGGAAATTTATATAGTAACTACCTGACAGAGTGTAATCACGTTGGCACTCGGGAAGTTATACGAAGAAAGAGCTGCTTTATTGAACATCACCAAGAGCACTGCAAACACATACAAAAATAGCCCCGGGATAAAGATAAAAAAAAGAAAGGAAATGACAAAAATAGCCCTGATCCGTTTCAGATCACTCGAATTAATTCAATAAACCCGAACCCTAATTACCGGCGCACGACATGTAAGAGATGGCAGCGTAGGCGCCTCGTTTGGTCATGGCGGAGCCTTTGAAGAGCTTCTCGTCGGCTCCGCCTCGGGGTATCAGCCTCTCCTTTTCCTCGTCGGCGGCGTCCGGCGAGGCGACGGACACGGGGAGGATTGGACCGGAGTTGGATGCCATCAGGCGAGACATTTCTCACCGGGGGATTGGTCGCAACGGTGTTTAGAGTTGGTGGAAAAAAAAGGGAGAGGAGAAAAAGAAGAAACCAACTTGGAATTTTCAATTGAATTGGTTTTTGATACTTTTGGATGGGTGAGTTGGTGTGGTGGGTCAACTCGACCGAGGTGGCCCAAGTACGGATCGCCCGACTCGGCGGCGGAGAGATATGGGAAGCGGGCGACTTTGAATTAGTGGGAGAAGTTTGACATGACGAATGTAACTTGTTTTTCGGGTGGTCCCGGTACATGTTTTGTAGTATATTGATTTATACGTGTAATAATTTTTTGATGCTAATTTTCACGTAAAAGGATAATAATTTTCTTGGAGACAAAAAAATTTTGAATTGGTTCATTTGAGAAAATGTCAAATTTGTGATTAAAATTATATTTATTTGAACATTAAGAATAGAAGAATAAAACTGAACGAATTTTAGAATCAAAATTCAGAAGCAACGTTCATTTTGGGCAATGGTCTATACCACGCAGCAACCACAACGCTTCGTCCCCCATATAATTGAAACCATAACGTTTTATGCTATTATTTAATGTTTGAAAGTTCAAGTGTTTTTCTAAATTTCGGAACAAACATTTCTTCCGTTTCCAAAAAATACAACTATCTGTTCTTATTTTTTTAAATTTTTTTGGGGTGATTTGCTTAATACAAAAATTTTAATGATAAATTATCATCAGATTTTTATATATAATGAAATATACGATATGATCTTGTATTTTTAAATGTATATAGTCATTTTAGTTTTATTTTTTTATTTTTTTTATAGGAATGACAAAAAGAGTTATATCTTATAGGTCAGACCCTTATTTTACCCCGAGAATCTTAGGGTCTACAAATCATGAGTTGGGTATAGATTTATGTCTATTACTTTTGATAAAATATGAGTTTGGATAAGATCGATAAAAAATTAGACCTAGACCATATTCATAGACAATAGTCACACACCCATTAATTAGAGCCTATTCAAAATTTAGTTAATCTATTATTAAAATAATTATAATATATAAATTAGCCAAATAAATCTTAACATCTAATTAGAAAACCTATTAGTTAATTCAAAAAACTCCAACACTTAATTAATAATTAACCTAAAAAGATAATTTGATAATAATATATTTTATCAAATTTATAATTTAAAATAATATGTTTGAATTTGACAGTAAAATTTTATGTATATATAATATTAATCTTTATTAAAATATTAAATATTAAATAACTAATGAAGTGATTAAATTTAATATGTTGATGAAAAAATATCGAGAATAATTAAATTACAGAAACAAAACATAATCATGAAGACTTATTAAAAAATAATATAGAAATTTATCAAAAAATAATTTATTTTAAAATTTTGTATTTAACATTTATTAGTTTATTATTAACTTTTAAACTATGTATATTTAGTTAGTTAAATGTTACTATTTGGTTTAAATTAGTTTGATATTATCTTTTCATTATATAGACTTTATTTTTTTAATTTCTATATGGATTATATTAAAATTAAAAAATTATGTTATAAAATAACAAATCTATAAATAAAGTATCAATCTTTGTTTAGACCCTGAGATCCACGTTCGGAACTTTATAAAAGATACTCATATGATCGTGAGTAATATATGAATCTAATTACAATATTAATATCTTATCATACTCATTGTCATCCGTATTTCCTTGATTCCATCGCTCACATCAACAATTTTCCCTTAAAAAAGGGATGAGCCCAAAACTCAAAAGCCCGCTAAAATCCCGTTTGCCCAACCCCATAACTGAGGAGAAAAGGAACCAAACGGCGACGGACGTATTACCTACAATCTCGATTGGCTCCAGCTGAGCTCGAACCCATCGGAATCTGGGAACTCCTTTACACGTCCTACAAATGGCGGACTCCCCTGTGATCGATCGGAACTATACCTACTCCCGCAGCTGTCCCGCGGAGGCGGTGGACGTGCACGACGTCGCCTCAAGGAAGAAGCGCTCCGCCACGCGCTTCTTGGTCGCGTGCCTCCTCGTCGCAGGGCACTTGTATTATTACATCTTCGTTTCCCAGGTATTGGCTTCCCGCCTCTTCAACTCTTGTCAGGATCATAGGCTTCGTTTGTTTCAGCGATAAAAAATACTTTCCTTATTTTTGGGACCAAGTCATTTTTTATACAGATTTTTTCATCAGGGAAAGCTCAGATTTTATACATTTTCTGGCAAACAAACAACGCCTTAGTGTCTGTTTTTTTTTTCTTGCAGGATGCGAGCGTCGGTGGTGTATTCTGGAGGCTTATTTACAGTGTCTTCTTTGTGAAGATACTGTTCCGGAAAACTGTCGTGAAAGGTGAGAATTTTGGGGCTTCGGTCGAAATTTTAGTGGCATTCCCTGTTCTTAATCTGTAATGCTTATTGGGTAGTCGGCTTAATGTCGAGTGCTGACTTTGGTTTTTGGTGAGTCAAGAGTCTGTTATGGTGATGCCTACGTTTGGGGTTCAGCTCGAGACTCATTATTCCAGGTACTTGGTTTCTTTTCGTGTTGAGTGATTTTTCGTATTGCACGAAATTGTTGTGTTAATATTAGCACTTTCAAAGGTTGATTTCTGTTTTTCCGCTGAGATGTTGAAGTATCTTTTCGAGAGATTTGGGCGTCATATGGGACTCATGCCCATGCCATTGATGTGATTCCTTACATTTATGTCTTAAATAGTTTTCTTAGGGGAAATGAAGCGACTAGTCAAACCATGACTAATGGTTCCACAATGTTGCTGATGGGAAAATTATGCAAAATCCTCGTATGACATACCATGTTACTCCAAGGAACATTGTTCTCCTCGCAGCCCTTTATAATGCTAAATTGTACGATGACATGTCTATGCTGATTTGATTACCTTGTCTGCAGCGGACAAGTTATCCGGCGTTTTGTTCCAGTCAGCAAGATTTTGAAGCCAGTATTGGTAGAATGTGTGACTCCTGTCACTTGTTATTGGAGCCTGTCTCTAATGTTGCAAGACGAGAGCGATTTGATGCTAGTTTTCAAGGTACTTGCAAACATTGCATGCTCTGGTGTTTACTGCCTAAATTCTGTTGCATGTGTTATAGGCATGAATTGGATATCAGGGTTCCTCTTAGGTCTTAATAATCACATGACAAACATGACTTGTGGTTTTCAGGCATTTCGTCCACCGTTGAAAATGTTGGTCCCTATTTGGAAGGCCTTGTGTCTTGCCTCTGGTGATCCAGAAAGCTCGGAGGCTGAGTCGTAGTTGCTCAGTGGCGGCGTCAAAGATCAATCAAAGTTGTGTAGCTCAAGCTATGAAATCAAATCTGACTTTGGTTCTGCACAAAGAAGCTATTGTGAAGCTCTTAGTCTAAGGTATGCGGCTTCTTTCATTCACACGCATCTATCACACATAAAAATTGTATTGAATAGCTACACTTCTATGAAACGCGAAATCCGCATATGATTGAATTGTGCCTTTCAAATAGTCGCTTAAAACAACTACTAAAACATAACTGATTTACTCATTTTGTAGGCGCACAGACAAATGGGTCAATAGACATGTACTAAATGAAGGTGCCACTGTTTCTTGTGGAGCAATCCTATTCAGCTTTACCAGTGCATGGCTTGTGTGCAGTACCGTTCTTCCTTCCTTCTTCCGTCGGAGATCAAGTTCAGTTAGAACAAGCAATGCAAGTGGATAAGGGCTGGTCAAATATGACGAAGTGATGGTCTCCTCTTGGACGCATATGAAATGGGTTATCAATTTGTGCTTTGTCGCAATAGGGGAACGAACTCTGAAGTTAGAAGGACCATCTCTCGATTTCGAGCATACATTTTTATTGAATTATGTGAAGATTCATGAGCCCATTGTGCCTTAGTGTGATTGCAGGTCCTCATGGAGCTGCAACATGCTGATTCTCTGTTCAAGCTTACACATGAAGAATCATGATCTGTATGAACATCATGTGTTATTATTCCAGAACTAATTCAGCTTATTAGACTCATTGGGATTCAACTAGCTCTTAGCTAGTTTCCTCTTTGTATAAATACCCTCTTTATGAGAAGAATAAAAGATCAAGTTGTTCAAGTGCATTAAACTCTTGTTATTACCAGAAATTTTAATTTTGCAGTAATAGCTGCCTTGAGGTTTGACAGAATCAGTAGACGGGGTTGTATTATAATCTCGGACAAGGGTTATGTGGAAAATTCACATTTATAAATTTACCCAATCTGAATTTGGTATTCTCTCCAACAGATTGAACTTCCATCCCGACAGCGTTATAAGATTGGTTTATTGGGCAAATCATTTGGAATATGCCTTGGAGGTTTTGCTTGCTTGGTCTCCTTTTTCCCTTTTCTGATAAACTCTGTTGCAAGCTAATAGCTATCACCTAAGCATCCATGAATTTTTTGCAAGTTTTGATATTCATTGGATCTTATTTTTTTGTTGCGAACTCTTCCATGGTGTCTTTTACATTCCTGAGATTTTGAACTGAAGACATCCTCAAATGAATCCAAGTCTGTCAACACTTGACCCAACTCTCTTTGTTCCCCGAACGGGATAGGGGAAAGTTACGTTGATATGTTTACTTTGCTAGGAGTAGCAGAGGAGGAATTCAGTTTGTTAGAAGTAGGAGGAACTTTCACCAATGTAGAACCTAAACGGTAACAAATGGGATCCAACTATGTAACTGAACCAAGAGCCTTCGACGTAGACTGACTTTTCTAGCCATTTCTAGCTTCACACCACTGAGTTATACAGTCTTGCAGATTCCTGCAAGGAAGAGTAAAGTGATCAAGTTGCACCTCCTCTGATCACGAAAGAGTTAATTTGCTCACCTCTTACAATGTGGTATTGCTATACGGGTGGCCATTGATTCGATCCACTATTTTCTGTTCTTCATCTTGCTGGTTCTTTCGGTACAGCCTAAACTCTTGCAGCATATTAACAATGTGAATTCACCTACAGGGCGAACCCCTTGTACCTGATTGTCAGCCAAAGGAACAGTACATAGCGTGTCGGGCACACCAGCGCAAGGAAGGTGATCGCTGACCAACCAGGCGGGTCAGATTGGATGGATCATGACCACTTCAGATAGGCTTGGTTTAATTGAATGTTCCCACCAACCAAGAACTGATATCACGTGGACATCACAAGGGGCAATGGGTAAACGTGTTTATGTTGGTCAAACCTCTCGAATTTAACTTCGAACTTCGAACTCAAACCACGAACCAGAAAACTAACTATGAACTCGAACCGAAAGTCTGAGTCATGTACTGTCCTTAAGAATCAATTACAAACTCGTCCAAACTAGGGACTTGGGTAAAAAGTTATTAAAGGAGCCTAATTTCGAGCTACCACATGTGCGTGAAAGCTATTCTTCTCGCAAGCTCTTTACAAGCCCAATAACACACATCTCTTTATAAACTTGCTATTTCTCTTAGTACAAACCGATGTGGTACAAGGTTTTGACAAAGTTAAGTCAAATTCATATTGACTTCATTATTTTTATTTCTTCTATTTTTTTTGTCTTATTCATTTTTTCAACAGTAGTAACACTACCACTTTGCTTACTATTGCATACCAAACGGATCAACATTGATGGTTGCTTTGTCCGGGGGAAATTCAGTTTCACCCTCTTGTTAATTATCCTGCGGTATGAAACCAATCTCCCACAAAATTAACAGTTAGCAGTGGTCAAGATTTTCTGGCTAGATTATTAGTAGATTAGCTTCTCCATTATTCATCAACTGAGAGATGAAATTAATCAATGTTAGTTGTCAATCTGACCGTAGTGTAACCAACAATCACTTTGGGAAGTAATTGTTATATCTTAATGAAGAAATCTCGAATTTGAGTTATTGAAAACACATCAGTGTTAAATATTTGTTGAGAGAATTTTGTCATCTTTCAAAAAATCTACCGTTCGTGAATTAGTTGGACTAATAGATATATGAATATTAACCAAAATAATCTGACCATAAAGTAAACCAACAACCTTTCCTAAGCAAAACTTGGCAGCTGAAAATTCCGGTAGTTTGCTATGTGATTGATGCATGCTTAGTGAGTGGTACATGGTTGGCATGCATAGAGAAATCCAGTCAACTACTATCCGAGGTTTTTTCTTTGTCCTTTAATTTCTTATAATATTCTCATATTTGCTTTTCAATTTTCTATCTATTACTTCTTTTACTAAGAGCTTGCAAGAAATATTAGCTTGCCAAAACTTCTGACGCTTATTTCAATGTGATTATATATTGAGTTGATTGGACAAGGTTAGAGTTGGCCCTACCTTTCCAACATTTGATAGTTTACAAGTTAATTACTAGATTATTTACGATACTACACTAGAAATTGAACTCTGGTTGCTAGATTTCTTAAAACTCATTGATGTTTGCATAAGATTCCATCTAACATCCAACCTCTAAGAATTCAGATAAGATATCAAAATTCCAAACAGTAGTCCCGTTCGGGCCACGCAAAAGATAGGTTCCATTACTAATTGTTCTTTCTAACAAGCTAAACAAAACAATCAATTACTGAGAAAAAAGTTAAACAGTGGATTGTCAGGAACAATCAAAATTGTACTACTGTGGTGTCCTAATGACCGGTCGTCACACACTACATTAAACATAGAGAGTGACATTAGGTTTATAGACCAAACGACCAGGAAAGTGGGAACTTGGAGGGGTCTGGTCCTGGGATGAAGGTTCGACTCTTTCCTGACATGTCTTTGTCAATGCTAGCCCTTTTCCCGACTCAGCTTCAAACCTGTCCTTATACTACTTTACGTTAAAGAAATTTTAGATTCAAGTTGTACGAATGAAAAAAATAATTAGAAGAATTATGCAATAAAAAAATTTGATAATGTTCAATTTTGAATAAGAATAAAAAAAAAATCACCTCCCACTATCCTCCCCTCACTTTTTTTAGAAAACTTGGGAGTATATATGTGTTGCAATGTCAGTTCTAAGTTCCCCATTATCGTTGAGAACTAGCTAGTTCATTCGTCCCAACCCTTTTTCTTACTTGTTGATTAGCTGTATTGGTTGTGTGTTTGTTATGGAGCTCGAATTAGGCCTTCCGTTTCCGGATAAAATTTGTTTAAGGGCTTGTTTGAAGCCAAATGTTTGATCATCGACAAGGGCTGCTCAACCGATCACCTTGGTCGCTTGAACAGCAAGCGTAGGCACAAACACGCAACCACCAAGATCAAGAAACACTCTTCCGGTACTTCCCACAGTTCGTTGTCTTTGCTTCCGTGGGCTGGCCAGCCGAACGAGGATGATGACAACGACGACGACGACGATCACAAAGGGAAAAGGAAGAAACCCTCTCGCAATACTAGCATGTAAACATTTAATTTTTCTGTTTCCAACTACACTTTCAAGAGTTCGAAACCGAAATCTGAAAAAATTTTACTCGTGGGGATATGGAGAGTAAAGACTGAATGGTGTTCATGGGATCATGTGCAGGCATTTTGCTGATGAAGAAAAGGAAGAGAATTATGGTGATTGTGCTATCATCGGGTGGCCGCCTATCAAGTCATGGAGGATGAAGATGCTGCAACCAGATCAAGCCGCCCAAATTGTGACCAACTTTAGGAGGCATGACCATGTTCATCTAGGACAAGGCGATTCCTTTATTTGTGAAAATTAAATAAATTTCTACTAGTAATTGCTGCTCAAAATGGTTAGAATGTATAATCTGAAATTATCAGATATGTAATTTGGACTAATAGTTGGGTTGCCGAACTAATTTCTTCTTCTTTTTTTGTGAAGGGTTGGCGAACTAATTCCCGCATCCAAAAGGTTTCGATCGGTTTGGTTGGGCCTTGACAAGTTATTGATTCAGACCAATGACCGGATTTCATACTTATTTGGTCTTTTATTATGTATCCAGAAAAAAAGGGCAAATGAGTAACAAATATTTTAGGATAAATTTTTGGGACAATTGTTTTTTGAAGAGTGGCTTTTACTCCTAATATTAAATAGAAACCAATAACAGAGAAATATAAAATGCATGGACAAAAGATAAGGACGTGTAAAAGTGATGATCTGATGATGAACTATGAGAATCAACTATTTCTCTGAAGAGGTAGAGCTAAGCGGATAATTGTTGGATCAATAACAACTAACAAATACAAATTAAATCAGAGATTTTTTAAAATCGAACATTTGTATGTTTGGCAACATACAAGATAGGACAGAATCTTTTAATTTAAACAGAAATCTACGAATCTATCCTAAAGCATTATACATGACAAATAAATGAACTCCAAAGTGGGAAGCACCCAAGTTGCATATAAAAAAAGGGAAAATCATAATCACCGTAAAGAGTACGCGTAATTAAAGCACTTGACCCATCAATAATACACATTTACGAAGTCTTCATACTCAAGAATCATGTTTTTTTCTTTATCATTGATCCAATTAAGCTTGCTAATACAGATCAAAACAGAATAAATACAAAAATTAGAACAAAACTCAAACCAAAATATCTTCCCCTTGTTTCTCCCTCCTCCTGCTTCAGACAAGCTCACGACGACACTCGAGATCTACGATATTGAATCCGACGGCCCTCATCTCTCCACGTCTACTCAAACCAAACCCACCTAAATAGAAATGTACTCGACTCCTTAAAATCAAACCGAGCCTTCTTCTTCTTCTTATACTTCTGAAGTCAACGCTCCGTGACGCCGTTTTGACCAGATCGGACGGCCAAGATGGCGCCGAGCACGATACGGAAAGCGATAGGGACGGTTAAGGACCAGACGAGCATAGGGATCGCGAAGGTGGCGAGCAACATGGCGCCGGATCTGGAGGTGGCGATCGTGAAGGCGACGAGCCACGACGACGAGCCGGCCAACGAGAAGCACGTGCGCGAGATACTAAACCTGACCTCTCTCTCACGTGGCTACGTCCACGCCTGCGTCGCCGCCGTCTCAAAACGCCTCGGGAAGACGCGCGACTGGATCGTCGCGATCAAAACCCTCGCCCTCGTCCACCGCATCCTCGCCGACGGCGACCCGCTCCTCCGGGAGGAAATCCTCCACGCCACCCGCAGGGGAGCCAGGCTCCTCAACATGTCCGATTTCCGCGACGAGGCTCATTCCAGCTCCTGGGACCACTCCGCGTTCGTCCGCACCTACGCTATGTACCTCGACCAGCGCCTCGAGCTGATCTTATTCGATCGAAAGACGGGAGGGGCCGGAGCAAGCTCGGCCGGCGGGAGGGGGGATTTCCGGTCTCCTCCTCCCCGGACGTACGAGTACGACGACTACGGGGACTACAGGCGGGGAACCGACGGTTACGGGGCGCCACGTAGGACTAGGTCCTTCGGGGACACGAGCGAGTCGGCAGAAAGAGCGGTGGTGGCGGTTACTCCGCTGAGGGACATGAACCCGGAGAGAATATTCGGGAAGATGAGCCACTTGCAGAGGCTACTGGACCGGTTCCTTTCGTGCCGGCCGACCGGCCTGGCCAAGACCAGCCGGTTGGTTCTGATTGCTCTTTACCCTGTGGTTAAAGAGAGCTTCCAGTTGTATGCGGATGTCTGCGAAGTTTTGGCCGTGTTGCTGGATAAGTTCTTCGACATGGATTACCCAGATTGTGTTAAGGCGTTTGATGCTTACGCGAGCTCTGCGAAGCAGATTGATGAGCTGATCCAGTTCTATAATTGGTGTAAGGACACCGGGGTTGCGAGGTCGAGTGAGTATCCCGAGGTGCAGAGGATTACTGGGAAGCTGTTGGAGACTCTGGAGGAGTTTTTGAGGGATAGGGCTAAGAGGGGGAAGAGCCCTGAGAGGAATGTTGAGGAGAAGAACGAGGTGGTGGTGGAGGAGCCTGTCCCTGATATGAATGAGATCAAGGCGCTGCCCGCGCCAGAGAGTTATGCTCCTCCTCCACCGCCTCCTGAGCCGGAGGCCAAGCCCGAGGAGCCGCTTGAGGATTTGGTTAATTTGAGGGAGGATGCGGTGTCGGCCGATGATCAGGGGAACCGGTTTGCTTTGGCTTTGTTTAATGGCCCTGCTGGTGGGAATGGATCATGGGAAGCTTTCTCATCGGACGGACGGCCTCAAGTTACCTCCGCTTGGCAGAATCCGGCGGCCGAAAGAGGGAAGGCGGATTGGGAGTTGGCGTTGGTTGAGACTGCCAGTAATTTGGCCAAGCAGAAGGCAGATTTGGCTGGAGGGTTCGACCCGTTGTTGCTTAACGGGATGTATGATCAAGGGGTGGTGAGGCAGCACGTAAGCATTTCACAGTTGAGCGGAGGGAGTGCCAGCAGTGTGGCATTACCGGGGCCAGGGAAGAGCGCCACGCCAGTTTTGGCACTCCCGGCTCCAGATGGGACTGTCCAGACTTTCAACCAGGACCCGTTTGCCGCTTCATTGGCCGTCCCGCCTCCCTCGTACGTGCAGATGGCTGATATGGAGAAGAAACAGCACTTGCTCGTGCAGGAACAGGTGGTGTGGCAGCAGTATGCCAGGGAGGGGATGCAAGGCCAAGCGAGTTTGGCTAAGCTCAATGGCTTCGGATACTATACGATGGTTCCCCCGGCTTACGGTATGCCGCCAGTCAATGGTATGGGAGCCCCTGCCGGATACTACCATGCCCCTTACTGATTTTTTTCCAACCTTCCACACATACCTATATATAGTCATTGACTTGTCATTGTTCATGTTAGTGTTCCTCTCTGTAGCATCTTTTTTTTCTTTCTATTTTTCATTTTGTCAAATGATATATCATGTTATTTTCCTGCATTAGATGGAGAGGGGCAGATAGAGGGAGAGGGTAAATGAGGCCGACTAGTGATTGTGAGGATTTTGATGGTTGGGGGACTTCTGGTGCAATTTGTTTTAGGTCTCTTTGTGCTATGTGATGTCTCTTGAGTTTGTGATTTTGTATATCCTCGTTTTAGTAAATATCTTAGCTTGTGCTTGCTTTCCTATATATAGGAATTAACTTGGATTTATTTATTTAAATTGGATTCTCAACATGCTGCAAATTGGTTGCATATTTATTTGGCAAATGCCCCTTAATTTAGTTGATTATCTTTCGTTAATCATTCACCCAGAGAACCGGTGCGGTAGTTGACCAAATATGCCGATGGTTACTTGGAACCACATCGCTATTTTGGAAACTTCTAGCCATGTAGGCACTATATCTTCCGTGTTATGGTACCCCCTTTTACCAACAAGGTCGGAAATGGTTGACCTGTGGAAATGAAAATTGATCTCACTAATAAGAGATTTTGATCTATTTAAATTGCTTTAATTGATGCTTCGAATATTACAAGATTTGATTGATTATTGTTCGCTGCTGACTTTTATATATATTTGGTAATATGCCCAACTCTTTTTATTATTATTATTATTATTATTATTATTGAGGAGTAAGAAACAAATTGTTTTGGACCTCGTGATTTAAGCCGGAAATGCTTGGCGGTGATTTGCCTGTATTTATATTTTGGGTAACAACGGGCGTGAAAAGGACTAGGTGTGATTGTATTTGTATGGGCCCCTCTTTATTTATGAAATTATTATGGGTATTGGAGGACTTTGATTCCATTGGGGACCAAATCCGTCGATGCTGCGTGACAGCCGTAATGATACGGCTTATGCAACGGTGGAATTTTGATTATTTTTGGGTTCAATGTAACGAGAATGGTTCTCTCAGTTTTGTGTTTCTTATTCAAAAAAATTGTACAAAATATCTCCATGTGAAAATTTACGTTTAATCCAATTATTGATTGACAATAAACTATATTGACAAACACCGAATTCATAAAAATCAATACCGGCTTACGTGTTCTTGTGCTTTACATGACATTATCGTTTAGAAGGCATATTAGTAGTTTTACTTTTTTCTATCGAGGGAATCTGCTCATACTAGTCATACATACAAGCCCACAATTCCAAATTTTGACCAATTCTATTCAATATCCAGACTAAAAGGAATAGAAGACTTGACCCAACTAATAACCCAAAACGTTAAAAACACAAAGCCCAATACTTGAAATGAACCAGCAGGCCTAAAGCCCAAATACGTGGAAAACTCAGGTCCAAATTCCGCACATGAATTCTAAATCTCACCAACATAAAAAAAAAAAAGTTAATTGGAACAATTATAAGATAATCTTCGACCCTGAATAACATAGAAAATGTCCATGAAATTATGGGTTGGACTGAAGACTCCCTAAATCCAGTCTATGCCAAATCCCAATTTATCTCCAATTACTGCGGGTTCTTAAACGTTCGATGGTACAATGTTTTGGCATCGGCACTTTTCGACCTTTTTCGTTATAATATTATTTTTAGTCAAGATTTTTCGCTATAATATTTATATAATGCAATCGCGCAAGGTCCCTTACACAGAGGCCAGAGCTGAGTAGGTCTTGTGCATGGAAGCCACGTGTACGTGAACAAGATAACTCCTAACCGATACATGTACGAATATTCTAAAAAATATATACATGCAAAAAAATTACACATTAGCCAGGATTTGGCTTTTGATAAAAAAGTGAAAACGTGGAATAATGTTGAAGAATCCTAATGGAAGGTTGTTAATGTTGAAGATATGCTAATTTACAATGTTCAAGAAAATTTAAAATAGTATGAGAATGATTTAATTTTATCAATTATTATTTTCAAATCCATTAGAAAGTAGGAGAAGTAGGATCAAGATTGAGTTGGACCCCTTTTTTCAGAATTGATAGTTTCATTACTAATTTTAATTGCATGGCAAATTCGAAGAAGAAAGTCTTCCTTTTTGCCAAAATCCGGAATTAGTGAAAAGAAACCCACCCGCCCCTACCATCACAGAACGTTTTTGCGAGCTCTACTCACATTAATAACCTTCCCCTTTAACCCATAACCAACATGCTTCATCCCTCCCTCCTTCAAAAAGTTACCGAGCAATTCCCTTAATCACAGCTAAAAATCGAGTTAGGACACCTCCCACAACATCAATCATGCATGTCACCTTTTTGTTGCTACTTGCAATATTTACCGAACCAACTGATCATATTTTAAACTGATTTAAGTTATAACAATTCTCGCATGATCATAGTAATAAGATGCAAGACAATCTAGCTTAAGTATAAATTGAGATTTATAACTAATCACCCATCATCATAACTAAACTAACCAAACCCTAATTCCCTACAGCTGATCCACCTTATTAATTATCAGAATCAACCATCCAAGTAAGCTACTCCACACTTGCACCCTTCACTAAAGATGGTGGTGTGTCCAATTCCAAACCCACTCTCGTTCTTATGTGCACTCCTCATCTGCTTACCGTTAGCCGTCATTTTCACCGTCACCGTCACCATCCCGACCGGCCAAAACGCGCTCGGTCCTACCGTTATATTGTCCAAACCCCACGCCTCCTCCGTTTCCCGCCAAAACAACACCAAACAGAGGGAAGTCAACGACGATGCGCGCCTATTCGAACTGGCCTCCGGAGCCAACGCCACCGTGCCCTCCGCCAGCAAGAAAGTGGCCTTCATGTTCATAACCACCACCCCGCTCCCGCTCGCGCCACTCTGGGAGCTCTTCTTCAACCAAACGGACGATAACGGCAGTAACGGTAACCGCCTCTTTAACGTCTACGTCCACGCGGACCCCACCAAGCGCTACGCTCCTACTTTCTCCGGGGTGTTCTCCGGGCGGGTGATCCGGTCCCTGCCCACCCGCAGAAACTCACCCACGCTCGCTGACGCCGCGCGTAGGCTTCTCGCCCACGCGCTTCTTGACGACCCGGAGAATTACATGTTTGCCCTACTTTCCCCTTCCTGCATCCCGTTGAGGTCCCTCCGGTTCGTTCACCGGACCCTCACGCGCTCCCGGAGAAGCTTTATCGAGATTCTGGACCGCGAGCCGTGGGCGCATGGGAGGTGGGCTGCGCGTGGAGATACCGCGATGCTCCCGGAGGTGCCGTATGAAGAGTTCCGGATCGGGTCGCAGTTCTGGATGCTGACGCGCGAGCACGCGAGCTTGGTGGTGAGGGACAAAAAGATTTGGCCAAAGTTTAACCTCGCGTGCGTGGACTTGGGCGCGTGCTACCCGGATGAGAATTACTTCCCTACCCTCATCCACATGCGGGACCCACAGGGCTCGGTGGCGGCGACGCTGACGCACGTTGACTGGAAGGGAAGCCGCGGGGGCCACCCCCGCACGTACGCCGCTATGGAGGTGGGTCCGGCGCTGATCACGCGCCTCAGGAAGGCCACCCCTAGGTACGGCGACGATGGGAGAGCTGGGAATGGTTCGGATGCGACACGGCGGCGCGTCGTGCACCCGTTCTTGTTCGCGAGGAAGTTCTCGGAGGACTCGATCGGGCCGTTGATGAGTACAGCCAAGGATGTGATCTTGACGGATTAAGCGGGTGGGTAATCCTGGTCCCGGGTGTACTGGATCATATAATTTATAGGCTTTGCAAAGTTATATTTTTACTTTTACTCTTTAAATTTACCAAATGTATAGAGGAACAACAATTATCTAAAATTCGTTGAGCGACGAGGATGAAACCAATATGGATACACAGCTAATGGTTTGCGTTTTTTCTTGTCAAAAGAATACATAATTCAACTTTTTATTATGTTAACATTTTTTGTATTTACGATCAATTTCATCAGGCAACAAAAGAATCCATATAAAATATAATACTTCGGAACCGAGATCTAATATTTCTAAATTAAATTGTTTTTACCAGTTAATTAAAACTCCAACAATACTTATGCTGCATATTTTGGCCGATCTGATCCACAGCAAGGTGTTTTTATCCAGTGTACGCAACGCTCCCAAGTCCCAATTTTTTTTGGGCCGGGTCATACAAAATAAATTGGAAGAACTTTTATTTTTGTATTTTTATGGTTTCATGGGTTTTTAATTTATTTCTCTATAGTTTAGCTTTGTTTGCTTAGATGACTAAAGAGTATCTGTTTTATCTTTTCAAGTAATTTTCTTTGCCGGAGAAAATGAACAAGACCATCATTTAAATAAAGTTTGGGAAGGAAAAATATTTTTTCAAAAGACACGGACCTTAACGATAATTGTGCTGTAGATCAATAATATGAAGATAACCTGTTCTTAAATATACCTAAACCTTCTTTAAATATAGTTAAAGAAACTCATGAGTCCTTAAATAAAATGTTAAAATGTAGTATCAGATGTCCAAGTAATAAATAATTAAGATGACCTTCGCCTTCATTCGCCCGATAGGCATGCTTTGCCTTAATCGGCTCAACTCTCCGGCCTTCTACCCAGAGGCCCAAACCCGATAGATAAGTCACTGATTCAGAACCTCGATATGGTGAACCGGTGGGACTCGGATTCTATGTTGGCAACGTAAAATTGACAGTATCATACGGACAACAGAGAAAGTCAGGGTAGATACTTCTCGGTAATTTAGTTTTCTTTTGTAGGTTCTATGCATTAAACTAGGCCACAAGTCTGTTGGATTACGAATACGAGTACTTGATTAAGATCGGGCTATAGTCGAGGCAAGTGTTAGACACTTTCTCCGTAAGACGAGATTGCCCGGTATATTTCAGTGCACTACGGGCTACGACAATCGTCCCCAAGATACAACGACTATTTTGGACGGTTCCAAGATCGTTGTACACGACTCTCGAACCTTTCGGACGAACCATTATATACCCGAAACTTTCGAACTCAAGAGAGGGGGAGAGAAGAACAATTATTGCTAATGAATGCTTATGCAATGAATTGTTGGGATGGATTGAAATGGCAAGTAGAGTCTCCTATTTATAGGATACCAATGGACATGTTAAATTGTCCAAAATACACCAATTAACACAAACTCCAAAAGCTATGTCAACTTTTTTATTTCTTTTATTTTATTTTATTTTATTTTTAATTGTTAACCAACTTGTGTCTTTTCAATTTAAGTGAGATATGCATCATTTGGTTAAAAAACCAAATGACACAATAAGGCTACTGCCTCCTTTTTGAAAAGACACCAACAATCCCCCACTTGGTTAACAATTTTATCTATCATGAATGATGACTAATGCATGCAGACTCTAATCGAAAGTTTTGACGTGTTATTATTGCATCGAGATAGGTAGCTTGCGGCTTTGAACCTTCTATAGTAAGATGTTATCGGATTTACTCGCTGCTCGGTGAATGCGATGTCTTGAACCATTAGCTTTTTGCGTAAACCAAGATAATAACATTTACACAATAACAACTCTAGTATATTTAGGTTCTCACGTTGTGTCCTTTTCGGCCATGGACCATATCTTGGATTCATAAGTGTTTTCCTATTTGAAGTGGCATCACTTCACACTTACATAGGTGATGTCCTATTAGAAGTATCCTGCCATACTTCACCTTCAACAAGGTATAGGAATCACTAAAAGCAAAAATGCTCAACCTAGCCACACCTCTGCAGGTCGACACCTTGGCAGCTTCTGAGAATGGGTTAGGTTCCAGGTGATTAACTGAACCCTCCATAACTTAGTTGTCTCATTGAACCAAGTTTGTGGGATCTCCACTCATTATGGTTGAGTTACCGCTATGGATGTCCTTTAGTGTGTGGACTTTAATCCTATTCCCCTTACTACATTGTACATTTAATCTCTATTGATTCCTTTCGTAAAAGGATCAGCTATATTGTCCTTAGACTTTACATAGTTAATGGTGATCACCCTGCTTGATATCAACTGCCTAATGGTATTATGTCTCTGACGGATATGTCGAGACTTACCATTGTACATTGTACTTTATGCTCTCCCGATTGCAGACATGCTATCACAATGTATCAATACAGAAGGCACCAGTTTTTCCCAGCACGGAATGTCCTCTAGGAAGTTTCTGAGCCATTCAGCTTCTTCCTCACCTTTGTCTAGTGTTATAAACTCTAACTCTATTGTGGATCAAGCTATGCACGTTTGTTTAGAGGACTTCCAAAATACAGCTCCTCCTCTTATGGTGAATACGTATTCACTCGTAAATTTGAAGTCTTTTGTGTCCGATATCCAGTTTGCATCACTGTATCCTTCTAATATAGCTGGATATTTAGCATAGTGTATGCCATGGTTTATGGTATGTTTTAAATACCGTAAAACTCTTTCTAGAGCTAGCTAGTGATCCTTTCCTGAATTAATTGTGAACCTACTAAGCTTACTGACTGAGTATGCTATATCGGGACGAGTGCAATTTATTAAATACATCAAGCTCCTAATAATTTGTGCATACCTCAGTTGAGATACTGGATCCCCTTGATTCTTGGCTAAGTGTAGATTTAGGTCTACCGGTGTCTTAGCTAGAGTTTGTCAAAAGCTTCGAATTTCTTGAGCATGTTTTCCATGTAATGGGATTGTATTAAGACAATTTTTTCCGCTTTCCTAGAGATCTTTATCCCTAATATGACATCTGCTATACCCATATCTTTCATGTCAAAGTGATTCTTTAATATGTTCTTAGTTTTCACAATAACCTCGTTGCTTCCCATAATTAGTAAGTCATCCACATAGAGACATACAATTATGTAAGCTTCAGGCGTGCCCTTAATGTAAACACATTTATTGCACTCATTGATCTTGAAGCTATTTGATAGCATCGTCCTATCAAATTTCTTATGCCACTGTTTTGGCACTTGCTTAAGCCCGTATAGCAACTTGACTAGCCGTCATACTTTATGCTCTTGTCCAAGAGCCATAAACCCTTCAGGTTGCTCCATGTATATCTCCTCCTCTAGCTCTCCATTTAGGAAAGTGGTTTTTATATCCATCTGGTAGATCTCGAGGTTATAGAGAGCTACAATAGCTATGAGCACTCTAATTGATGTGATTCTTGTGACAGGTGAGTACGTGTTAAAGAAATCATATCCCTCCTTTTGTTTGAACCCCTTAGCTACCAATCAAGCTTTGTACTTATCGATTGCTCCATTAGCTTTGTATTTCCTTTTAAGGATCCACCTGCATCCCAAAAGTTTGCAGCCCGGTGGGAGATCCATGATTTCCCACGTGTGGTTTTGCATAATGGACTCTATCTCACTATTATAGCTTCCTTCCAGAGAGGAGCATTTAGACTCAACAATGTCTCTTGAATTATTCTTAGTTCATCTTCTAACGCATAGGTTAGATAGTTCAGACCGAAGGATTTGGCTACTTTTGTCCACTTGCTATGTCTAGGTTCTTCGTCTTCTTTACTTGACCCTTGCGTAGTCTCGTGTGTCCTTTTCTTGAGACTTCTTTCTTTTCTTTCCTTATTAGGAAAGATATCTTCAAAGAACGTTGCATTCCTTGATTCAATGACCATTCCCGCATTAATTTTCGGATTCTCAGATTTGTGTACTAGGAATCGATAAGCACTATTATTTTGTGCATATCCGATGAAGATGCAATCAATGGTCTTGGGTGCTATCCTCACCTGCTTAGGTTTAGGTACTTCGACTTTTGCTAGGCACCCCCACACTTTAAGGTAACCATAGGAAGGTTATCTTCCTTTCCATAACTCGTATGGGGTTTTGTCCCTTTTCTTGTGTGGCAACTTGTTTAGAATGAGCTGAGAGCTCAGCTTCCCCCCACATTTTTGGGATAAGTCCGAGCTAATCAACACTGCGTTAATCGTCTCCTTAAGAGTTTGATTTTGGCATTCAGTCACACTATTCGAATGTGGTAAATATGGAGTAGTTGTCGAACGATGTCGTGTGCTCGATAGAGTTCTTCAAATGAAACTACAGATAGAGTAGTCGTCTGACAAATAATGTCGTGCTCTCGACTGAGTTATTTAAACATAGCTACATATCTCCTCCTCGATCACTTCGGATCATTTTGGTTTTTTCACGCTGAGTTGATTTTCAACCTCATCTTATATCTCATAAAGGCCTCATGAGCTTCGTCTTTACCTTTAGGAGATATACATAACCATACCTTGTGCAATCATCGATAAACGTGATAAAACATATCTTTCTGCCTTTAGTTTGTATGTGCTTCATATCTGTATGAATGAACTCAAAAGGCGTGGTACTTCTTTCCACCAAATGGAAAGGTGCTTTGGCCATTCTAGCCTTCACACATACCTTACATTTATCGGAAGGGTTGAACTCCAGATTTGATAATAAATTTAAACTTACTACTTTTTAGCGAGTTTAGATTTATGTGTTCTAATCTATTATGCCATAATTTGGAACACTTGGCCAAATAAGAAAAATTTGTAATTTTATTCTGACCATTAATGGTACGATGTATAATTATTACATTCATCTTAAAGGGCCCTATTTCTGAGGTAACCCTTGCCTACAATTGACCCTATTTTAGTTATTACAAGTATATCAAATACAAGCTTAAAAACCCAACTATGCTTAATAGTGAGCTGGGAACTGAGTTCTAACTGAACAACTAAGACCACTTCGCTTAGTTTGACGATTTTGGAAATTTTGGAGAATATCCTCTTATCCGAGCAGAAGTGCCAGGTAGCTCTTGTGTCTCCTCTCTCGGATAGTCCACCAGGTCGACCTCAAACATCAAGGCTGCTAGATCTATCTCAGATAGGTCTTCAGCTAGGTTTGCCATTCCTTTATTGTCTTTCTTTGGCTGGCGATAGTCCTTTGCCATGTGGCTGGGTTTCCCACAGTTATAGCAATCGCCATTGATTTTCTTATTCTTTTTCTTCTTAGGCTTTTACTTCTCCTGCGTGTTCCCAGACTTTTTCCTCTTATTGCCACCTTTTCCCTTGGCGAGGTTCACGGTGATCTCAAAGGTAGCCTTGCCTCGCTTGACTTCGGACTTTCGGTTGTCTTCCTCGATCCAAAACCTCACAATCAAGTCTTCTAGGCTCATATCCTTCCTCTTATGCTTGAGGTAGCTCTTGAAGTCCTTCCAGAGCAGGGGGAGCTTCTCGATCATTGCAGCTACTTGGAAGGACTCGCTGAGTTATATCCTTTCAGCATGGATCTCGTAAAGGATCAGCTGCAACTCCTGCACTTGGTCGATGACCTTCTTGGAGTCCACTATCTTGAAGTCGAGGAACCACCCGACGATAAACTTCTTTGTCCCAGCATCCTCCGTTTTGTACTTCTTCTCGAGTGAACTCCACAGCTCCTTAGCAGTCTTAACTACCACATAAATGTTATAGAGTGTGTTGTCTAGTCTATTCAGGACGTAGTTACGGCAGAGGAAGTCACTGCGATTCCATGCATCGAGGGCGTTGATCACTTGTTGATCTTTCTCGTTCTCTGCGAGCTTTAGTGCGTCCTCTTTTAGGAATCGAACCAGGTTGAGCGTGGTCAGGTAGAACATCATCTTTTGCTGCCACCTCTTGAACTCGGTACCATTGAACTTCACTAGCTTTTCGGCATGGACAGTTCGTGGGTCTATGGTCAGAGCAACGGTGCTACTCGATGCTATCTTCAAGTACGATCTCGTCTTACGATTATTGGATTACAGATACGAGTACTTGATTAGGATTGAGCTATAGTCGAGGTAAGTGTTAGACACTTTCTTCGTAAGACGAGATTGCCCCATATATTTCAGTGCACTACAGGCTGCGGCAATCGTCCCCAAGATACAATGACTATTTTGGGTGGTTCCAAGATAATTGCACACGACTCTCAAACCTTTCGGGCGAATCCTTATATACCCGAAACTTTCGGACTCAAGAGAGAGGGAGAGAAGAATAATTATTGCTAATGAATGCTTATGCAATGAATTATTGGGATGGATTGAAATGGCAAGTGGAGTCTCCTATTTATAAGATACCAATGGACATGTTAAATTGTCCAAAAGAAACCAATTAACACAAACTCCAAAAGTCATGTCAACTTTTTTATTTCTTTTATTTTATTTTATTTTTAATTGTTGTGTCTTTTCAATTTAAATGAGATATGCATCATTTGGTTAAAAAACCAAATGACACAATAAGGCTACTGCATCCTTTTTGAAAAGACACCAACAAAGTCAACATTATGAGAAGAAAATTCTATGATTCCTTGCCTTGCCCTATCCCTATGCATTGGTTCTTAGGTTTCTTGGCCCATATATATCATTGCTTTCAATTTTGAAAATTGTCCTGCGTATTTTTATGTTCATGATACTGTGTATCTATAGTGTTGGTGTCATTTTCTAATGTTTATTTTTTCAAATCGATACGTTCTTATTTTTTTTAGAAAAGAGGCTTAAAGCCATTGTAATTAATACAATGGAAGAAAATCAATCAATTACAAGAAAATTAAAAACAGAACAAGAAATACAACAACATATGGAAGCAATGCAAGATATCTCGGCAGGCATCGTGGAAGAGGAGGTAAACATGATAGTATTCACAAGAGCAAAGGAATAGCTGACCCAAAAATAGCTTGAACAGGTGCCTCCAAAGAAGTCTTCATTATACCCCAAATATACCCGAAGAAAGGATACACGATAGTAACCAAGAGTAGACGAGCCATAGCCCACAAGTCTGTAGAAGATAAAAACTAGCAAACGGATAAAACATAAAGCTGAAGACATAAATAATAAACATAATCCACCAAAAATAAGACATGCGTGGACCATACAAAGCATGAAAAGAATAAACAGAAAGTAAGATCAAAGGGGATGTCTACAGAGACAATCCCCTCCGATCATCCATCTGGGTGAACTCTGGCTTGCCAGTTGAAAGGACAGCTTCAGAGGGTCTCGCGGAGACGAGACTTGAAGAGTTTAGGGGTTGTGCGAAGAAGTTCACGAGGTGACGCAGAGACGAGAGCGAAGGGTTGAGGGGCGAACTCTGAAAAGGGCTAACTCCGGTAGCTGGGGATTTCGGAGGGACGAACTTTGGTGGGGGCAAGTTCCGACGGTCGCGAGCTCAGGTAGCTGCTAGATCCTAGAGGAACGGGATCTACACTAGAGAGTTTCGTTATGGCGAGGTGTGTTCTTGCAATGACGAGTTCTAGCGGCCACCAACCAGATCTGCAACATTGGAGCTTCAACTGTCAGGGTCCAAGAAGCCGCTTCAAGGAGGAGGTCAGAAGAGATCAGGTTGGATGTGGGAGGATAGGCAGATTCTGGTGCCTAGAGGATGAGGCGGTCGTTGAGTCGAGGAGAAAACTGGAGGTCAGAGGATGTGGTCTTGGGAGGAGGGAAAAAGATGTGGATGGTAGTGAATGGTGGCGATTTGGCGGTCAGATTTGAAAAAAGATAGAAAAGAGTGAAAACCTAGAAATTTCTTTCAGAGAGAAAACTCCACAAAAAAGAGAGTTAATTGAGTTTCATTGTTGCAACTACTATGTGTTCTTATGTTTTTACTTATGACCTTATATATATATATTAAATTGATTTATAGTTGTTGTCGCTATATGACGTATTACCTATCATTACTATGTCCTGTTGTAACGTGTCGTTAAAAAATTGATGTGTAGTTATATGATATATATATATATATATATATATATATATATATGTATATAACATATGTATATATATATATATGTTTATGTACATTATAAAGTGAAGAACCCTTATTTATTGTACCGCTATGTTAATGTGCCGCCTTATATTCCATGTTGCTCCAAAGAAACATGAATCCAATCGCGAATTGGTGGATATTACTTCCTAGAGTAGTTCCCGATGCTCTTCACCTTAACGGGACGGTATTGGGAAGAAAAAAAAAAAATTCCCAACGTAAATTGAATGCACCATCGTAAATTGAATATTTGAATGCACCAAAATGCAAATAAATCGTCGTAGCATATCACCGATTGGTCCAACTCCTAAGATACTTGGTTTTGGAAAGAAGAAAAAAAAAACCCTCTTTAAGTAGGAATAACGCATATCAGGCAACCGGTCGTCTGCACACAAAACCATTAAAAACACCCGCCAACACAACAGGTGTAAAGAAACTCTCATGTCTACCCGCTCCCGAACCATTCGTTAAAGATGACATCTTTAACGACCACCCAACGGTCTCTTCTCCTCCCCGCCTCCCCCTTCTCTCCGCACTTCAAATTTTCCGCCTCAATTCATCCGCCGGCGTCCAGACCCGTCAAAGTTCGCTCCTTTCCGGACACCGACCACTTAAATCTCAGTAAGTTCAGACCAACACTTGACCGGTTTGTTATGTTTATTACCAATAAAGCTGGATATGGGTTGCAATAAATTTCATTCTTTCTTTGACTTATCGTAGGTAGAAGTGAACCATGGAGGTCCAACCGAAGAAGCTTTCTCACTTGGTTACCGACGCTTCCGTTTCTTCTCCCCTGGGTTAACCCGGTGGAGGACTACAGTTCTGTTAAGGCGGTGGAGTGAGTATAAAAAGATTGAATCTTTGTACTTGGGTGTTTGCTCTCTATTGACCCGGAATTGTTGGCTGGGTTTTGGGTAGAGGAAGTTCTGCGTATTTGATATTGTTCTCAATCTCTTTCTCTCTGTGGACTTGGAAAGGTCGGAGATCGACGCGTGTGAACTCATTAGAGAGCAAGTAAGAAAGGTGGTAACCAAAGGCAAGGCTCCCGGAGTGCTCCGTCTTGTCTTCCATGATGCAGGCACTTTCGAGTTGGATGCGGCTTCGGGTATGTTATGTTTGTGGGAATTCTTTGTTAATGCAGATGCACTTTCCCTGTTGACTTTGTGGATGATGTTCTTGTCTGTGGGAGATATATCTTGTCATTGGTTAAATGTTCAGTTTATCTTATAGATAGCTGACCAACTTCTTTTCAAGCTCATGGTTTCCGATAGTTTTGCCGTTTATCAATTGTTTTTGTGTTCATTTTGAATAGAAAAAATGCTACGAAGTTTGATCTGTTGATCGATAAAATTCTCATTGAATCCTTTCAGTTGCTTGTGTTTGCATGTTCTCTACAAGAATTTATGTCTTAGGCTTTTTCTTTAGTCATCCCCAAACTTATTGTTACTTGTATCAGGACTGCAGGGGGTATGAATGGATCCATCATTTACGAACTCGAGAGGCCAGAGAATGCAGGTCTGAAGAAACCCGTTAAGGCATGTGTTATCTTGCTCAACCTTCCTCTCATGAACACGACTGTGACAGTAGCAGTCGGGCATTATCTTATTCAAGTGGTTACCACCTAATACCGAGGCTATAAATTCTTTCAGATTCTTGAGAAAGCAAAAACCGAAGTTGAAGCTGTATTACCAGGTTTCTTTTTGCTGATTTTTTTTGTGTAGGCAGGTACCGGAGATGGTAGAAATCTTAATCCCTGCTAATATGTTGAACTTTTTCTACTGTCAGTGTCCTGGGCAGACATAATCGCTGTAGCAGGAGCTGAAGCAGTATCAATATGTGGTGGTCCAACAATCACTGTTCGACTTGGTAGATTGGATTCTAGGTAAGTGGCTAGCTTTTGGCCTTGCATTTGGACCTGAAACAAAATTTAACCCTGATGTTAAATGGGATCTACTTTCGCGCTTTACACAATGAGACGTATCCCAAAATGCTGAACTCTTGTTTTGGCTTAGATGGTGCAACTTGGTAGAAATATGGTCATATGTAGTCAACCAATGTGCTTGACTAACTATTTGTTGTTTGTAGGGAGCCTGATGCCGAAGGTAAACTTCCTCAAGAATCTCTTGATGCAGCTAGCTTGAAGCAATGTTTTCTCAAAAAAGGCTTATCGTGAGTGTCAATGGAGATGAATATAGCACATACGTGTTGTTTCTGTTCCTTCTCCTTAAACTTTGAGGTCATCCGTAGTGGTAATTGATTCTAGATGGTGGCTATTTGTCTCTTGCAGAACACGTGAGCTTGTTGCATTGTCAGGAGCTCATACTATTGGAGGAAAAGGTTTTGGGATACCTACTGTCTTTGACAACACCTATTACAAAATTCTTTTGGAAAAGCCATGGGAATCTTCAGGTAAAATCCCGATTTTTTTCTCTCGCATCTCGAATATCTCTCTCATTGCTTGTCCCCGCGCATATGCAAGATCTATCATCTTTCTGAAATCCCACCTCCGAACTATCTGATGAACTGCTATTCTTTTCTGAGATCAGCTGGCATGACAAGCATGATTGGTCTGCCTTCAGATCATGCTCTTGTCGAGGACAATGAATGTTTAAGGTTTGGCATCTCCACTCAATGGAACTTGTTACTAGCTAATGATGCATGGGCGGGTATACACTTAGTACTAAGGTTTGCTGTAGGTAGACCGTTTTAGGCGCTATAGTATGCAGAACCAAATTTTGCTTGCTGAATTTGCACTTATACCCTAAACCCTACACTCAAATCCGCTTTTCGAACAGCCTTCGATGATAGCAGACAGTAAAGGTCCGACTCGACGATACTAGATCTTTTTGTAAGTCCTACCTACTTAACGCTAACTCCCTTATCGCGCAGGTGGATCGAAAAGTACGCCACGGATCAAAGCATCTTCTTCGAAGATTTCAAGAATGCCTACGTAAAGCTTGTCAACTCCGGAGCCAGATGGAGAAGCATTTGATACCTCCAAATGTATGTGCAAGTGCTGTTTGTAATCTATGTCGTGCTTGATCTAAGTATTCGAATTTGAGACATTAGAATTAGTTGATGTAACAAATGGCGAAGGGGAGGAGTAGTTTGGACGTTTACGATTTGACTAGCGTTGACTTCCAGAAAACACAGCACGTGATTGGGCCCTATGCCAGTCCAACTAATGACCAGCATGGCACGTGCGGATGGTTACAAAGAATGTCTAGTAGCCCAAGTGCCTGCATGGTGGGACCTATCTATGTCTCAAATTATGGGCCCTTCGACCTCTTCGAAGCTAACTGCCTGTAACGCAACGGTCACATAATCACACTGCAATCTGCCTGGCCTACTTGATAAGTGTGTGGTACAAATTTTAACCATCTAATGTACCAAATCATACTTCGGAGGAACCATTGTGAAATTTTCGTATTTTAAGCATGGTTTTAATAAAATGTGATCAACTAGTAATCGGACAGGTTGGACTGTGCCTCAAGATAAACCTGGAGTCGTTGTTCATCCTTAACATGACATATGACGTTGACCACCAATTCAAAAAATGTTTAAAATATATAATTTGAAATTTACTAGTGCTTTGTACATTATAATATTACAATAAAATTAAATAATTGCTAACTATTTGCTAATAATATATTTTAAATTTAGAAATCTCGGGTCTAAACCGTTGATCTAGTAGGTTACTACAACTGTTGATGATTAGAAGACGGAAAAAATTTTGGATCAACTTTTGGGTGATTTTCTTGAAAACCATGATTTTAAGCAGATACAATAAGGTGCAACGTTGACTAGCACAAAAACTGATCTTGCACGATTCTTATCCTGCCCTATCCAAAAAGCATGAATTGTCTTAATCTCGAGTTGATCCATTCCGGTCTATCAAAATCAGGAAAGCAATTTCCACGAGTAAGAATAGTTTATGCTCGGTCGTTTCCCTCTTCTGTA
>SOPF01029135.1:154942-208006 GCA_012979155.1 Hypericum perforatum
CACGTTACTACACCTTAGACATAAGATAACTCATTTAAAACACGGTACAATAATATGAGATATCTGAGTATATAATCTAGTATTTAAACACTATCGCTCACGAAATTTATTTTGTTATAATATGGTATATCAAATATTATTATACCGATTAATTCAATTTTAATAAAATAAAATATCTGAAATGTGTAAATAAATATTTGGGTAAATTACATCTGACTTCCTCTAGTTTGGTATATTTAACGCTGACCCCCTATAACGAATCGTTTGGAGAATTTATACGATTCGGCTCCTAACGCCAGAACTGTCGTATTTCTCCGGCGAGTAGACACGAGAAATGAAACATATAGCATTCTATTAAAAAACAAAAAATGGAGAAATTCGGGACAAAAATACTTTGGAGGCGAAAGAGGAATGTGGAGGAGGGAGGATCAGGAGGAGGCGGAGGAGGAGGAGAAAGGGGAATTTCGGAGGAAGAGGGAGGGGGGAGGAGGAGGAGGAGGAGAGGAAAAAAATCCGGAAATAGAGAGGAGGAGGAGGAGGGAGGAGGAAGAGAGGGGAGGAGGAGGAGGAGGAGAAAGGGAAAATTCGGAGGAAGAGGAAGGAGGAGGAGGAGAGAAAAAAAATCCAAAAATGGAGAGAAGGAGGAGGAGGAAGAAGGAGGAGGAAGGTGGAAGAGAGCGGAGGAGGAGGAGAAAGGAGAAATTCGGAGGAAGAGGGAGGGGAGGAGGAGGAAAGAGGAGGAGGAGGAGGAGGAGGAGAAATGGAAAATTCGGAGGAAGAGGGAGGGGGGGAGGAGGAGGGAGGAGGAGGACGGTAGAGGAGGGGTTGGAGGAGAGGGTGAAGGAGGAGGGCAGAGAAAGAAGAAGGTGGAGAAGGAGGGCGGAGGAGGAAGGGAGGAGGAAGAAGAAGAGGAGAGCGGAGGAGAAAGAGGAAGACGAAAAGAAAAAAGAAAGAGGAAAAGGAAGAAGAAGAAGAAGAAGAAGAGAAGAGAGGAAAGAGAGTGTTTTTTAGACCAATGCTATTTTTTGTCAATTCGCATGATCCTTTGTCGGAGAAATATGTCGATTCCGATGATAGGAGCTGAATAGTATAAATTTTTCAAACTAAGGAAATTTTTTAATCTACTTACGAATTAAGAAAAGTAAACATTAAATATACCAAACTAGCCCTAAATATTTTGAATTTGGAAATTTTTGTGAAACTTATGAAAGAAAGAAGGTATAAGAAATAACAATAGAAAAAGGAAAACACATTTAAGACAACAAAGTAAACTTTTTGCAAGAAAAAATTTGAATTTTGGGATCCTAGTTAGAAGAAGGTCCAGGATCGGGTAGGCCTTAGCTTGGACTACCAACAAGAGTGCGTGTTTTTAATAACTATTTTAAGTTCTCTGTGTCCTCCCTCTCTCTCTACCCATCTCTCTCTCTCTCTAGAGAAAGAAAAACAGATCCTATTAAGTTAGTGTAGAAGCGAGTGAATCTAGTTGTGGGGTGGAGATGGTGCTATTGTAGACTTTGTCTTCTCGTTATACGAGGTAATGGAAAAATGGAAAAGCTTCCTCTTTTGTTTTTTTACCCTTTTCTCTCTGTTTTTTTCTATTTGTTTTCTTTTTATATCTCCCTATCCATTTCCTTTCTGGGTTTAGTGCTCGAATCCTTTGGCTTTGTGGGAGTGTTGTCCTTGTAGGTGGGAAGTCCTCCCATTTCCCATTTTCCACTGTTTGAGTTCAAAGTTTGAGCCTTTTTTTATTGGTACGGGGGTAGATCAGTGTGGAAAGGTCGGATTCGGTCCTTGGAGCAGTTGTTGGATTGAATCTTACAATGTTAATTGTGTGTGTTGGGTTGTTGTCTTAGTAGGCTTAGTCGATTCGGGTTCGACCCAAAATGGAATGCTCCGTTGTTCCCTGCATCTCTTGCTTCCCTAGACTAGTGAAGGTCTTGATGGGCAATGAGGAGAGGCATGAGGAAACCTATTTGTGTGTTGCTTTGTCTTTTTGTAGTGATTGTTAAATTTTATTGCTTTGTTCAGTTTCTGCTGTTTACTTTGAGTCAACACCGTCTGAACAATGTTGACTTGTGCTGATGCGGCTCTGTTTGTTTAGTTGTGGTGAGATGGATTCCGGCCATCAAAATGGTGTTCATCATACTGGTTCCGCTGATCGAGGGGATAATATCGCGGGCGATGTAAGCAAGGTCCGTGCGAGAGTAACTGAGTCTATGGATGCAGATGAAGATATTCAGAATGCATCTGTGTTGCTTGACGATGCATTTACCACTGAGGTTGAGCAAAAAGTATATGTGCGTCTGGTAAGAAATGGGTTATCTGCGTCTACATTGGCCTGAATTCTTTGTTTTTTTCGGGTTTGCTCAACAACTGAAACTGTGCTTTTTTCTTCTTCTGTTTGCTAATGCAGGAAGGGAAAGTGCATGATGCAGAGCAACTAGACAAAGCAAGACCCCGTGTTGATCCACCAAAAATCAAGGCCGAAAAGTCCTCAAAAACTCTGAAAACTTCTGCTGCTCATGGGAAGAAAGCAAAGGATGGTGCAGGTGTATCACTAAAGGTGGCGAATGGCTCTGCTTGTGATCCCCAATTGAAGCAACCCATAAAAACTAAATCGATTAAAGGAAAACAGCTTCAGGTACTCGATTTACTTCTAACACTTGTATGTTACATTAACTGTTAATAGGTTACATATGCTTGAATCTTCTTTTGTTTGCTTCTGGCAGCCATCTGAGAAGTCTACCATGGAATCATCACAGGGCATGTACGTTACTTTACATATTTCTGTCTTTTGTTCCATAGGAGATTGGAGAAATGTCTTGTCTTATCAATTGCTTTGTTTGGTAAATTTTCTCTGGGTTAGGGCGGAGTCAGGGGAGATGGATGGTGAACTTGTTGCAGTTTGCTTGACCCTTCTTCCAATTGCAACTTCTCAATTCTAGTCGATTTGTTCCCTCACCACTATGTTATTTTTGGGTCAACTAGGGAAAAGGCAAGACAAAAACCTGTGAAAGAAGAAGCTGTTGTTGGAGCTGCAGAAGATTCAGAATCATCGACGTATCCTTTTTGTCTTGTTGTAACTTGTTCTTCATGAAGAGATTTTTGCGTATTTTCTTTTCTCTTTGGTGCTCTCTTTTATGTTCTCCTCAACGGAATTTTAAGTCCCACAGAAAAAGATAATATACCTCGCAGGGTTGGCGTGCTTCCAAATTATGGTTTTAGCTTCAAATGTGATGAACGAGCTGAGAAAAGGAGGGAGGTGAGAGTTGCACTTACTCCGATGCTCTTTGTCTTTGACTTCTAGTGAGAGGGCAAAATCAATCTTTTTGTGTTCTGGCTGGCAGTTTTACACTAAGCTGGAGGAGAAAATCCATGCAAAGGAAGCAGAAAAGACTAACCTGCAAGCCAAGTCAAAGGTGCACAATTTACCTTCGTCTGGTGGACCACACTTTCTCCTGTGTCCTTGACTTCCTCTGACGATGTTTTGGTGCTTTTCAGGAGACTCAAGAGGCTGAGATTAAGAATTTCAGAAAAAGTTTAAACTTTAAAGCCACACCCATGCCAAGCTTCTATCAGGAGCCTGTACCAACCAAGGTGGAGCTGAAGAAGGTAACTTGACAAATCTTGTCTTTAAATTTTGAATTATTGGTAGGTGAGATCTAGAGCAGGACTAACAAAGTTGTTACTGGTGTTTAAGTATTCGCTATTAACTAGACAATGTAGTTCTCCTTTGAATCTGTAGTAGCTCATGAATTTCAGCCCTGATTTGTTGATTGCCCTTCTGAGCAAATGATAACTTTTTTATCCGTTAATATCTCAATAAAACCGTTGAACTTTTACCAATGACAATCTGTGACAACGTACCCGACTATGTTTCTACAACAAAGTTTTCTGTGAAACTATTTATGCAATGGGATTGACAAGGTGGCTAACCATTTGACTGTGGAATTTTCCTTCTTATATGAGTCTCTGCTGTGAAGTTGCCGTAGCGTTCTCATCTCGTTCTAATTTCTCTATCAATTGGTTGTTCACAATCATAATGTCCTAAATGTAAGACTTTAACCTGGTATTTTTGGTGAAGAAAATTGACAAGTGGCCTTGATTTATTCTACTTTGATGCAGATACCGATAACACGACCTAAGTCTCCTAAGCTAGGTCGCAGAAAGAGCTCATCATCTTCTGCAGATAGTGAAGGAAACAGCACCCCGAGCAGTCAATTAAATCGTCTAAGCTTGGATGAGAAAACAGCACGCCCTACGAAAGGACTTGCAACTGCAATTCCAAAGAAACCGCTGCGCAGATCCCTGCCCAAACTTCCTTCCGAGAAGACAAAATTAGTCGGTGCAAATGATGGAAGGAAAGGAGTGGTCAAAGTCCCAAATGAGAAAGTTGCCACCTTGCCTGGCCAAAAGAATGAAGCATCAGTAGAAGAGTCGGTTCCTGAAACTGAAGCTAATGGAGCTAAGCCCCAAGCAGACGAGGAATCACTTGTAGAGCAAACTCTGCCTGTTTCTGCTCAAGCACCTATCAAACTTGCAGATTAAAAGAATAGCAATACGCGAATGCCTCCCCGTCACAGTATGTAAATAAAGGAAGTGCAAGAATCTGATCAAAGCCAACGAGGAAAGGGACGAAGTTCTGCATTTGTGCATTCTGGCATTGTGTTTGTTTAAAGTCGCGACGGCCTTTGGTTGTTGCTGTGTCTCGTGACATTCCGGATTCCATTTGCTGCATTGTGTGCTTCTTCATACGCATCATGGTATTATTGCTCACTTATATGTCATCATCATCCACATTTTGCCCGTCAGTCTGGTTATTGAATGGATTGAGAAAATTTTGGGATAGTCTGTTGCCTCCTATGTAGCTCACAGAGAACACTGTCTTTTATATTGAACATCTGGATGTTGTGATGAAGACCAATTTGGTTTTTTTATCAGACTATTCTCCCAGTAGTATGTTTATTACCTATGAAAGTGAAGTTCATTGGTTTTGCATTAGTGCAATTTTTGTGAAGCTCATTTATTTGCCAAGGGCGTCAGAAGTTGCACCTCCTTAACTGTATAGCTATGGGACCTCATCCTCGGTCTAGAGCTGATTTGGGAGAGGGGCTACTCGAGAGTTCAAGATGATTTGTGCGAATTAGCCTTTCTGGTTGTATTCGTAGTGATTCAGATGGCCCATGATATTGTATAATGATAAGGGAGGATGGGTTCCGACACACGATTAACGGAGGTCCCTGGATCTATCGCGGACATTGCCTCATGACGAGGCTGGTTCCTGAAACTGGAGCAAACGGAACTAATCCCCAAGTGGACGAGGAATCACTCGGAGAGCAAACTCTGCCTGTTTCTGCTCAAGAACCCATCAAACTTGCAGATTAAAAGAACAGCAGCTGAAGTGGACGACTATATGCGAACGCCTCGATGCCAAAGACAACGAGGAAAGGAACAGAGTTCCGCATTTTTTGTTTGTGCGCTGATGTTTGATTGCAGCTAGCGTGACGGCTTTTGGTTGATGTGTCCTGCTGCTCGAGTTGCTGGTCTAGTGACATTCCGCATTCCGTTTGCAACATTTTATGATCATCATGGTTATTGGTCACTCTTATTATATATTATCATCCACAGTTTGCCTTATTGAAAGGATTTAACGTTGTTCTGTTGCCTAGGTAGCTTCACAAAGAAGATTGTCTTTTCTATTGAACATCGGGATGTTGCTGTCGAGACCAGTTGGGTTGTTTCTTTTTCAGACTGTTCTCGAAGTAATATGTTTATTACCTGTGAAAGAAAGTGAAACTCATTGGTTCTTCAATATCGTATAAGTATGTATGTTTGGCCATTTACGCTAGCTCTTGAGTTGCACCAACTTAATATGCACTTTTTATATTTGTTATCCTAATATAAGAATTCGTTAAACAATTGATTTACTTAATCCATATTCAAGTTGAATATTTAGTACGATACTGGTGGTCGGGTAAGTCTCCTCTGAGCCTCTCATACTGTAAGCCCATCTTCATGACTTTGGATGGTCCGTAGCCGTCTTAGTCGATTTTGAAGGGCCTGGTTGACCAGGAGAAAGAAAAATACCCCACCAACTTCATAGGCCAATCTTTTCTTTTTTATCAACTCAAAATTGATGAATATGACTTGGGGGGTTTTCAAGAATTGGTGAATAGATTCTTTCTTTCTATCCAAATCAGATCCCAGATCAAAAAATTATTCTAACATGCCGAATTTTAGATATTTTGAGTTCTCGAGTTTTTGAAGAAGTAAAACTAATTTCATAATATTTAAGATCTCTGTCGGTGAAAAATAACTAGAAATAGCCAAGCCAGATATACAACAACACAAAACAAACTTTTATTCATCTTTTATTCCAGGATCAAAGTAATATTACAACACAAAGGGTGGAAGTCAACTGAGAAGATGGATCATTGGGGTAGTAGTTACAAAATACAGTTCCTGAACACTTGGTGCCTGAAAAAAACATGGACTTGGATTAAAAAACAGCCCTGTCGACCTATAAGATCGACGGGGCCGTTCGTGGCAGACCGAATACCCGCTGCCACGGCCAAAGCCCACAAGACTGCAAGGCACCCGAACAGAAACTGTGAAAAATAACCACGACACCATAATAGTCGAGGACGATCTACCCACCCTTCGAGGAAACATCAAGCGACAAAGATATGAAAACCTGGCAAAACAATACAGAGACTTGGACATCATCAGAAAAAGCTTCATCCAAGCATTGGAGCAGCACCCCGTCCAAGGATAAGCTAAAAAACGAGCGAAAAGGCTAGAGGCCAACGAGTTGTAGCATGCAGTGACCGTGCCGTGTTCTCTGGGGACTGAGGCCGTGAAGAAAGTATTACTCCAATTGCAGGAGCTTAACTACTTCAAACAGATTTCCTTCGAGGAAACTGCAAAAAAAGTGTGAACGGCTGTCCCCAGGAAAAAGGAACCTGCGTGCTGCAAGATACGAGAGACCCCATAATTGATGGACCCAAAAAACTGAATATGCTGGCTACTACTTAACTAGGTTCTGATTTGCCCCAATGCTGCACCCCAAGATACTTCCGATGCCATCCTATTTCGGCCAAAAAATTTACCTTCTTCAATTAGGATAGAATATCACACCTCCACAGCTGATCCACGAGCAGCCTGATGTTGCTGCGGCTGATTGCATTGCAATGTTGAAGATTCAGACCAAGGAGGGTCTTGCCCAACTTTGCAAGGGCAGGCATGCTCTTATCTGAAACCATAGCACAGCCAGACAATGATAGGATCTGCAGACTTGTCAGATTCGACAAGGCCAGGGCAGCAATCCCGGAATCAGAAATTGGGCATCTCGAGACATCAAGGTCCTTAAGAGACTTGCAGTGCTTTGCAACAGCTAACAAGCTTGTGTCGGTTATTGTTCTGCAATTCTCGAGATTCAGAGCTTCCAGAGTCCAACCATGAAGCTCAGTCAGCGCTGATACAGCTTGATCTGACAAATTCACACAACCACTAACATTCACCTTAATGAGACCAGCTTGGCAGCTCTTAAGAACGGGAACGAATCCAACATCAGTCACTCCCTGAAGCCCAATCAGTTCAACATGTTGCAACTGTGGGCACAAGTTCCCCAAGAAGGCCAGGCTACTATCACCAAAACCAGGGCAGTTGTGGATGGACAGAGATCGAAGCGATTTGCAGGGTGATAGCATTGGAAACGCTGGATTCAAATCCTGAATCCCATAGCAGTTCACTAGAGAGAGAGCTTTCAGCTTTGCACCACAATTTATAAGGGAACCGAAAACTCCAAAGTGGGTGATCCTGTGGCACTCCTCCAAATGCAAGCTCTCCAAAGATACTGCCGCTTTTGTGAATGCTACAACACCGTTGTCTGATAAGAAAGCACATCTCCTCAGACAAAAATGTTTCAGATTCGGGCAACCCTTTCCAATGGCTTCAAGTCCTATGTCTGTGACACCTTTGCAAGATGTAATGGTGAAGGACTTCAACTTCTGCAACCCATGACCGTTACCCATGACCCAGAATCCTCTCTCGCTGACATTAGCGAGGTTGACAAGGACCAGCTCACTAATTACCTTGCCATAGTGTCCAATCACAGCAAGTGAGATATCACTAACATTTAGAGCCTCCAGCTTAACCTTCGAGAGATTATATGTTGCCGAAGATACAATGGAAGAGATTCCTTGATCCCCAACAAGCGGACAGTCTTTAATAGCAAGAGACTTCAGATTGGAGCAGTACTGGCCAACAGCTTGCAGACCTTCATTCCCAATGCTTGGACATGATTCTATAGTAAGATCAGTCAGATTAGGGCAACTCTTTGCAATAGCAACTAACCCTTTGTCAGTAATTCCAGAACACTGGCAAAGATCAAGCTTCTCTAGCTGACGGCAGCCGCTGGCAATTTCAGATAGGCCCTCGTCCCCAACAGCTGGGAGATTCCACAAGGAAAGAACCTTCAGAGATGGACAACCACGAGATACAGTTCTCAAGCCAACATCTGTCACCCTGGGACTACCACGTACAGAAAGCTTGCCCAGGCCGCCACGACTGGCAGTTCCTACTGCAATCGCGGCAAGTCTAACATCTGTAGCTTTCTTCCCCTCCAAGCTGCGGGAAAGGAATCCATCTACATCTTCACCAATAGCGTCAGTGCTATCTGCAACTGATCCATGCTCAGACTTTAAGGTTGTAGGACCCTCTTGGCTGCAAAGTTCATCCCTGCAGATGTTGCTAAGAAGTGAGAGCCAGCGGTTTGAAACACAAGCACAGGCACTCCTCTCCTCAGCTCCAGGCAATCGTCTAAAGATTTCGAAGAGACATTCATCTGGAAGAATTTCAATGGAAACTTGCTTCTTCTGCACAAATCTCTGTTCACTGAAAACAAATGGAGCACTGATGCGAGACCTCTTGCGAGAAGGAAAATATAGATCCACATGATTGCCAAGGGACAAAAAGAGGCTAGAGTCCTTAGGGTTTGTGTACATTGAACCCACCGGGCAAAACTCGTTTTCACCTGAGAAATAAGAAGCAGAAAGAATATGAATCAGTGAATCAAAAATGTGCCTAAATCAATAGATCCACCAAAGTCGGTACATCATGCTTAAGCAGGAAAACCGACCCCAACTTACATCCATAAGTAATCAACCACAGTTTCAGTAAATCACCATTCCCAAACCATTGCACGCAAAACAACCCATCAAATTCAACCATATATTATCTAAACTCCGCTATATCCCCACCAGTAAGATCTCAGAAGATCTAACACACTTGATATGCTGTCAACAAGGCTCGCGAAGGTTCCACGTGGGAGACCACTCACCTAACCAACTAGGGGTAGCTTAAATATCATACATCTCTGAAGAAATTTTTCATCTCAGAAAGTCACCTAATCACTATCTCATCTTAAATCCAGTTGGTTCAATTAACACCAGATCCGTTGTGATATGTAAATTTTCTATTTTCATCACAGGAAAGCTATGTAATACATCTAAACCTCAAAAAGGAAAACAAAGTTCAACAAAAGGAGATAAAGAAGCAACAAAGTGGCATCACCTCATCATAAATACTTTGCTAAATAAAGTAAAATCCGATTTCTAAATCACATCTCACCCATCAATTTTCTACACATATTCAAGCAAAAGCAAAAAAGAGAGAATCCCAATTCGCCAATTCCAGAGAATAATTAAACCCATATGAAAAAACAAACAAGATTACCATAAAGAGTAAAACTTTAAACATAGGATTATACCCAAAAATAGCTAATTTAAGAAACAGGAAAAGATGTCCAAAGCTCGAAACTTACCAACGAAATCGAAGAGCTTAGAAGACATGACGTGGCAAGCTCAAAAAACCAAAACAACCCTCCAAGAAGAGCAAAAAAGAGACACCCGGAAACCGCTAAGAGCGCCAAAAGAACGATATCTTCACCAAGACTGGGACTTTGATGCATCAGCAGAGGGAAATTACCAAAAAGGACGAGACTTTACGAGCTACAAGGACGTGGGAGGAGGAAGGTGGGGAGTGGGAACCCTATCAGATAGGGCAAAAAAAGAGAGGAGGAAGAAAAGAAACCCGGGAGGGGAGGGGGAATGAATGGATGTGGAAAGGAAGTGGGATGTGTGGGTAGTTTTTTTTGGGAGGATTTTAATGGAAGTGGAGGAGGAAGTGGAGAAGGAGGAGTTTGGGTTCCGGTACATTGCAATACACGCTAAGTCTGTAGCCCACCCACATCCAATGTATTTACACCTGGATTCTGGAAAGTTGGTGCGTGGGTGTGTTTCGTTTCTTTATGTCCGACCCAATTTGTTTTTTCATCGTAATTTATTAACAATTTAAAAAAAAAAAATCAGTTATTTTCTGCGTGTATGTGAGTAAGGTATTCTTACATAATAATTTTCAATTTTTTAAAAATAGTTTAGAACTTTTTAAAATTTATTCATCGATATATTTTATTTAATATTTTTTCTTCAACTTGTTGATTAACGTGTCCTTTAGATTTTGGTCGGTACATTGCCACTAATGTGAATATACGACGCCGTAGATGGATTAATCGTGAAGGGATAAAAAAGAACAGATTGAATTGATATACTTAGAATGAATGGAGTTGTTATGTAGAAAGAAATTATTTGAATATAACTAATAAACTATTCAAACATAAATAAGAGAATCATCTTTGAAACAATTTTAAATGTATGTAAACAAATTATTTAAATGTTTTTGGTTATCGGAGTGAAACTATTTAGATGTTTACTTGAAATTATTGAGATATATAAATGTACTATTTATTATAATTGAACATAACTATTTAAAGATACTAATCAAAATTATTTGAACATCCAAAACAATTCACGTACAAAATAAGCACATGAATAAATCTAGTCCGGTGAAAAAAAAGAGGCACATGTGTTGTGTTTCCTGGCTGCTCATTGACCACGATTAAAAAGTCAGCACGTGCTTCACGTTCCAGAGATGTACATACCCGTGGACGGCCCTCAAGTATTGTATTTATGGGCAACGTGCTTACGCCAATAAACTCGTTTTGGGTTCATGAATAATAATACCATGTGTAGAACTCGGGAAAATAGTGTGATGTGAAATATTTGTAGGAAGAAATTAGTCGCTAATTAAAATTACAATTAGCTCAAATATAAATTAATTAATTAATACAATATCAAACCTGGATGTTAAGGCTCCAGAAGATTTCAACGAAAAATAGCACTTTTCTCCAAAACATGGCGTTAGGAACGTTCTTAAATAGGAAAGTTCCTACCAGCGAGTACTTAGCTTGTTTTTACATCAAAAGTGGCATCGTTGCTTAAGTTTAATTATTTGAGTTACTAAAACGTAGGAGTGGTAACTTTTTTATGACATCACTTGGTAACTTCCAAAAATCTAACCTAACTCAAATTATGATTGTTCGATTACCAGGTCTAAATACAATAATATATTGTAAAATAGGCAGGTCCACGTCTTTGACCGTTCATTATTGGCATAGCCAAATAAGTAACGGGTAATTGGCATAAATTATAGCGTTATAAGCCATAATTGCAACTCTTTCACGACAGAGGTGGCCTAAATACCGATTAATAAGGCTTGTGACGTGGGTATCAGGAATAATTAGAATTAATTAATGACAAGTGTAGTTAACTTTCCAAGTTGGCACATGTATAAAATGGGAGTGGATACACTGGGGACAAAATAACTAGTCTCTATTTAGGGACAAGGTTAATATAGTCAATTAACCTAAACCACTAATTGAGGAATTTCTCTCTCCATTAATAACTACCACACTTAATTAGGATTAAACTATAACTATTCTACCTAATCAGACGCAATCACATTAATTACGTATATTCTCTCTCCAGTAAATACACTTTTTTTCTTGAACCCTATTTTGAGCTATCATTAGTTTTAAATACAATTAAATCAAAAATCAGTAGTTTATTGTCCGACATTACTGGTTTGTGGTCTGACATTACTAGTTTATAGCCCGATATTACTGGTTTGTGGTTCGACATTACTGGTTTGTGGTCCGATATTTTTAGTTTATAGTCCGACATTACTGTTTATGGTCCGACATTACTGGTTTGTGGTCTGACATTATTGGTTTGTGGTCTGACATTACTGGTTTGTGGTCCAACATTACTGGTTTGTGATCTAACATTAGTGGTTTGTGGTCCAACATTAGTAGTTTGTGGTCCGCCATTACTGGTTTGTGGTCCGACATTAATGGTTTATGGTCCGACATTACTGGTTTGTGGTCTGACATTAGTGGTTAATGGTCTGATATTACTTGTTTGTGGTTCGACATTACTGGTTTGTGGTCCGACATTACTGGTTTATAGTCCGACATTACTAGTTTATGATCCGATATTACTAGTTTGTGGTCCGACATTACTGGTTTGTGGTCTGACATTATTGGTTTATGGTCTGACATTACTGGTTTATAGTCCGACATTACTGGTTTAATATTTGACATTAGTAGTTTATAGTCTGACATTACTGATTTAAAGTCCTACTTTAATGGTTCAAAGTATACGTTAATATTTTTTTAATTAATTAGAGAGAGAGGAAGATAGATGGTTTCGTTTGATTAATTAGAGAAAGTAAGTAATTATGACAGAGAAAGTGGGTGGTTACGTTTTTTTAAATCCAAATTAGTGGGTAGTTGGTTAGAGATAATTGATGGAGAGAGAAAGGAATATTAAAGAATTAAATGACATTTTGCCTAAAAAGAGGGAATCATTAACTACTGGGAAATTAATTGAATTTGGCAAAAGTCATAATTGTCCTTGGTGATTATTAGCCATTAGATTAGGATCTTTTAGAATATATTCTTATTTAATGACCAAGATTTAAGTCCCTAATTAGGGACAACTTTATATGTCCCCAGGATATCCAATTCCGTATAAAATGTATTGCAACTCTTTCCTGCATTCAATTATCAAATGTATAAAATCAAATTTATGATAGATGATTAAGTTCCAAAGGGTCGATTGCAATACCCACTTAGTAATAATCTAGACAAAATTTAACAAATATTTATTGGTGGAAACTTTAACAAGTATTTAATATTATTCCATTTTTAGTAATTCAAATTCTAACTTATTATATCGGCTAAAATAAATTTGGTCAATATTGATATGAGTAATTATTAATATTTATCATTATAATTAGGGCAAATTATCCTCAAGTCCCTGGTCTTTATCAAAATCTCCTATTGGGTCTCTCCTATTACATAAATGATTAATCTGTCCCTATTTTATTCAAAAATGTTTGTCTCGGGTCCCCACCGGCCAAATCGAACTTTTTTTAAAATTTTGTCATGTGAAATGACTATTTTACCTTTTACAAAATGACAAAAATATGATGAAATTTGTCGTTTTGTGAAGGGTAAAATAGTCATTTCACATGACAAAAAATTAAAAAAAAATCCAATTTGGTCGGTGGGGTCCCGAGACAAACATTTTTGAATAAAACATGGACTTAATACTCATTTATGACAAAGGAAGGACTCAATAGGAGAATAATATAAAGACCAGGGACCTGAGGATAATTTGTCCTTATAATTATCATATGATATTTAGACATGTTTTTACACATATATATTTAGTCACATTTGAATTTCATTATTTTGAGTAGTCAATAATTTGTGTACGATATTGTTGCTATCAAAATAAAAATGTCAAATTACTCTTTTTTGAATAAAATAATCAACCAAGTCGTTGTTTATACAGGTGATGGGAGGCGTCATTTGGACCTCCAAAGTCATTGTCAAGTTTCTTCAGCGGGGAGCGTCGGTTATCATGCAAAATGTACAACCACTGAAAACTGAGGCGATTGATTATTCAACCAAACGATAGGTCATTTTGCAGTGTTCTCTCAATGTCCGATCTCACAATTTTGTCTTTCAAAGTTTAAAATGTTTAAAGGATGCACAAGTGTAATTTTTTTAAATACTACATAAGTATGTTGTACCATATAGTATAGTAAGTACTAATTATTGCCTAATTTTTTAGCATTAACCAAAAATTATTTATATGTATGTCGTTTTTTAATTTTTCACGCTACATTGTACATTTTATAAAATAAAACCTAACTACAAATTAAATGCAGATAGAAGACTGTGTAAGATAGTTATTCGGGACAAGATTGGGTACATGACGCGCATGTTTTGTACCATACAAGACTCACGTGGAGGGGCAAAATAATAATTGTCTGAATCTACATATTGCTCAGAATGACATATTTCGGTAGTCTAAATGATATATTTTTGTTGATCAGAATGACATAGTATAGTTAGTTCGAATGACTTACTATTGTTAATTTGAATGTTGTGATATTATTATTCTATAATCATGTGTTCATGTTAGTCTCATGGCGTGTTTTTGTTAGCCTGAAAATGACGTATTCTTATTAGTCATAATGGCATGATGTAGTTTGTCATAAGGGCATATTGTAGTTAGTCATAATAGCGTGATATTATTATTCTATAATGTTGTATTCATGTTAGTTTAAAAATGGTGTATCTATCATTTAGATGTAACTCAATATGTTATTTAGAAATAATTAGGTCTGTCATTTATATATTAACTAAATTTGTCATTTAGATATAACTCACATTGTCATTTTGAAATAACTTAGTATGTCATTTAGAGATCAGGACAGGTTATTACTATGGAGACACCAAGATAAGAGAGAAAAGTAAAGATCAGTGTCGAGATCTCTCTAACGAGCTCAATAGTCCTCATAATAGGGTCTACCATTTTGATATAACTCAGTTTATTATTTAAATATAATTTAACATATTATTTAGACATCGAGGCATATTATTTTTATCAAGATCGAGTCTGGAGAGAGAAGTTGTTATGACCCTCGTAAACTTTGTCTTGGTTGCGACCATTTGGTCCGACCTTTGGTTGTTTTGTGTTAGTCGGTTTTAAAACCGTGTTGTTCAACTCATCGACCTTTGGAGAATTAGCCATAACATTGGCGTGTGAACTCCAATTTGGATGATTCTAAGTTGGGTAGGTTCGTATCACGTTAGTCTACGACTATCGTGTTTTGAGTTTTGTGGTCTGAGCCCTTCGTCTTTGAGTTACGAGCTAATTTTGGTGGAAAAGTCTGCATTCTCGACTAGTGTAGTGGTCGCTACAAATGTAGTGGTCGCTACGCATCTTGCAGTGGCCGCTACAAATGTGGTGCTCGGGAGGTTCGAGGCTTCTCTATTTTCGACTTCTTTCCCTAGCGGTCGCTACAAATGCAGTGGTCGCTGCACCTCTGCAGACTCCTTCAAAATAAATCCATAACTTTCTCGTACGACCTCCGATTTGAGTGATTCCAATTCGAGGATGTTCGTAACATCTAGATCTACAATATTGATGATTTAAGTTTTGACATTTGAGGATTTATTTGATGGGATCATTGGAGAGGTTTTAGAGTACGGTTTTAGGTACGATTTTTATCGGTATTGAGAGATTTTGCCAAATGATGAGTAATGTGGCAAATGGGGCTTAGGACTTGATTTGAGGACTTATTAAAACTTAAGTAGAAGTTTTGGAGTGTTTGGAATGACTTGAAAGGTTGATGACCAAAGTGGAATAAGCTTGAGGATAGACTTTCCAATTATGGTAAGTATGAGCTAAATATCTAGGAGGCTTAGTGAGTGGGTTTTCATTGTGTTCATCCATTTGAAAGGAAAGAGAGAGAGAGAGAAAGAGGAGAAGAAGAGCAAGAAGCTTTACCTTGGATTTGAAGCTTGGTAAGTGATTTCTAGACTTAGTTTTATTGAAATTAAGTGTAGATCCATTCAATACCTTGAAGTAGGTGTAAGCTTGTAAGGATTTGAGTACTTTTATGATTATGGATAATTTGGAGTTTAAGTATTTAATGATTTAATGAAGGATTTGATAATCATAGATATTGATCTAGTCATTAATGATGAGATAAGAGGATTATCATACATATTTTGGAGATTTGTGTAAGAATATGATTTTAAGTACTTTAGTGTAGGTTTATCCATTTTTCCAAGAGTTTGAGAGATTGAAGATTGATATAGGGTTGTTATATGATTTAGTTGACCATCTTTTGGAGTTCGAACACCGAGGATCGTGAAGTGACGTTTGAAGCTCTTTTGGAGTATTTGGATAATTTGGTTAAGGTAGGGCGATATTATCCCTAACCTCTGTTTTGGCTAACGTTGATTGTTATAAACTTGTGTTGTTGGGTGATATGATGATTATGTGGATATATGATAAAGTGTGAATATGAGTCTTTGATTTGTGTGTGATTTGGTGATTTTGGTTTATGCATGGTTTTGGAAATCATAAGTCTTTGGACTATGAAAATGTGATGTGAGGTTACGAATTTGTGTATGGTATATGTGTGTCTATTTGTGAGATGGCGGACGATGAGGTCTACCCGTGTCAACCGGGGATGTTGACACATGTGCACATGTTTTGAGGATACATTGGATTTGTTATGATTATGATATGGCCGGCGGAGTTTGATTATGAAAGCGCTATAAGATATGGTATCCTCGTGTTGTGAGAAGGAGTGACACAATCTAGACCTATCCGAAGTCCATCCATGTTTTGGCGTTCGCGATACCTATTCGGATCGGAACATGCCTATGTGTATGATTATGAATTTGTCATTCATTTTTGATTAAATTACTTGTGCTGTGCTAAATGTTAATTTTGAACCAATTGTCTATGCATGAATTTGAGTCTATGTATGTGATTGGTTAGTTAATTATAGGTTAGTTTTAATATCCTCTACTAAGTACTCCCAAGTACTTACCCCCTCATCCACAGGTAACGAGCCTTGAGAATCGCCTTGACGTCCGAAGAATTTGTGTAATAGATCGTGTGAACCCATTGTCTTCTTCCGGGTTTTGAAGTCTTCGGATGGTATTTCCTTTTGTGATCTAGTAGAGTCGCTCCGTTATACACATTGTGGGACCTTATGTTTGTATTTGGAATAATGTAAGAATATTGTGATATATATGTATAATTATGAAATAATGCTTCCGCATTTGTATAAGTTATGTTAACGCTTCCGCAATTCGATTTCTTTGTTCGTATGAGGCTGGTTGGGTCGCGGCTCATTGGTTTAGGTGAGCGTGACCCAGCGCCATGTCAGCGACCCGGATTTGGGTCGTGACAGAAGTAAAAATTGAAGTCAAATCTTATCAATCGTCAGTGGGATCACTAGTTGTCTCAGAGTCGTGCTTCTATTCATATCATCAAATTGCGTGCTCTCAGAGCATCGTCACTATAGAAGTCATGACCAGAGAAAGAGGTCGTTGACCCTAAAGCCAACTCACTACCAACGTCAAACTTAGAGATTTCTACAAGGTAGAATTGTTGACTTTAAGATTGGGATATAGAGAGCAGTGAGGAGGAGGAGGAAAGAGAAGTAGAAGAAGAAATGAGAAAATGAGAGAGGAGAGAGAAAAAAAATAAAGTGAGGGGATAAATAACAAAACTATCCCACCCAATCTCAACCGTCAGATATTCTGTGTCTTTTTTTAATGTGGTGTATGACTATGATTTAATCCTACACAAATAGATCAAACTTATTAGGGATAGTGCTCAATCTGGGCTCATAATTATCCAAATCATTTTGGATTTGAGGTCAGTCTCTATGTAGGAGATTATTGGGGTATGAAACCTAGGATGTGTGAGGTTTTAAGTAACGTAGTTAAGTAAAGACAACGCGAGGCATAAATGATTGAGAAAAACCTAAGATGAAAGGCCAACAACCGCTAGCCTCCCAACATCCATTGGGAGAAAGATAGAGCCACGGCTCAAGCGCCCGCTGGAGGTATGCAAGATGGAATATTTTTATGGACAAGAATGATTTTGATTGTCCTACAACTCTAACTTCGATTATGACTTTATAAATACCCATGTAAATCTCATTGGAAGTGTCTTTTGCCCTTAGATATTGAGAGAAGCAAATGAAACTTCAAAAGGTTATGTCTTTCCCATAAACAAGAGAGGAGTGAGTGAATTCTCAAAGGGGTTGTGTTCATTTACTTGAGTGAAGAGTAGAGTTACAAAAGTGAGTGATTAGAGTAAGAGAACTTCTCGATTGATCGAGGGAGATTTGTGTGATGCATTCATTGTAATGAGTAGTTGTAACTCGTGGATTTACTGAATCTCTTCTGGTTTGAAAGTCCCCGTATGTAGATCAGTGATGATCAAATCGAATTACCAAATACTTGTGGCCCTCTTGTTTTCTTTTGTTGTCCGAACTTGTTGGGTTGTTTGTTTGCTCCGAATTTATAGGTGTTATGTTATTTAAGTTTGTTCACTGGTACATGCTCGTAATGAAGAAAGATGAAAAATGTCAATTTTCCTAACAAAGTGGGGATAAGAGAAAGGAGGAAGACCGAGATGCGTTGCACAATCCTTCAAATTGTTCCTCATTTTAGCAAATACTTTTCTATTGGGAAGAGTTTTTGTTGCTTTAAATCTGTAATCCTACTCGGCATCTTAGAATGACATGGGCTATATTGTTATCCATGTCATCGCCAGAATGTTGATGTAATTGGTTAAATGGTAGTCAGAGATAAACACGGGCACTTTATGGATGTTTTTATGACATAGGGTCAAAGTGTCTATTTCTTAAAATGTATTTATTCCAAAAATTAATTTCAAATCAGATCGTATTTTTGTTGCATATTACTATATAATTTTGTTTTGAATTCAAATGGTGGTTTTTTTTCTTCCAAACTCCACCTTGTTATCTGCAAATTGATTGAATCTATCAAATACAAATTCAAAGTAAGTAAGATCATAAAAGAAATAACTCAGACTCTTAATCTTGATTAATGAATGCCAATTCGTCATCAGTGACGTTATCAAAATTGACTCTGCTAAGCGGATAAATCATATAAGGTATAGTTTAGCTATTATAAATGCAATCTTTACAGAACAGTTAGCTGATTAGCTCACAATGATTTAATATCCTTGTCATTTGTGATTCTCGAATCTCAAGAAGCTGGTTTATCCTGTAAAGTGTTCGAGAATCCAAGCTGAATAATTATCGTCCATTATAACATGGAAATCCCGCTTAAAGTTGAGTGGTTAATACTAATGAAGCCACTCTGTCAATATTATATGACTAATGAATATGATCTTTAAGAAAATTAGTTGGCCAAAAAAAATATGCGGACCAGATGATATAAAAAATATATATTCTTAAGTCTTAACCCTACAAAAATAAATCTTCTTCATTGACCGACCCACTTGGCAACATGGTTGCTTAGATCCTCCAACTCAGCCGGACAAGGTCTCATGTGAATCTGAGTCATCTCATCCATCAATTTAATAAATTCCAACCTCCCATACGATCAACCTGTGGCTGTCAATGTCTCTATATACAAAACGTGGATAGCTTAGATATGGTACCTTTTTTGCGTTATGAGAGACCCACCTCCAGATTCGATTACCCAGATCCAAATCCAAAAATAACTTGTTGAATTAACATGTTTCATAAATATATGAGATGTATATATAGTATACATCCCTAGGAGAAATGATAGTTGTGGATAAATAGCGATATGTATTATCGCTTTTTTATAGGGAAAACAAGTAAAATTAAAGGATTCCAAATGGACCAGGTTAGAAATATCCGGGCTAACACAACCAATTGACTGGGAGAGTATTCACGCGAAATCTCTTACTAAGATGTACTTAATTAACATAGAGTGTAAAAATAGTAAGTGTTATTAATTGTTATTATGAGGATCATGTATCTATATTTTTTTATCATAAATAAATAAGTTAAATCATCGTAATTGAAATCATTCTGTCCTTCCAAAATGATCTTCATGTGTTTTATATGTCCATAAGGGAATCCAACCCAATAACTATTAAATAATAAGTGCGTATAACTATCGTGGGATGAATAATTTATCGGACGGCTAGATTGGAACCGTATTGTTGACTACTTAGTAGAACACACTTTTTTTTAAACTACAATTGGATGATATGTTACTACTTTATAGAAGAACTGCTTGCTTTTCACGAAGAGTGTAATTATGATATGTTTTTTAAGATATTGAGTTATTACCGTTTACCCTTTAATTATAGACCAAGAATCACTAAAAGATTTTCGAGCTCGATCTTTGGTGCTTATCTATTGGCTAACATATTATCTGCCAGCTAGCCTTCTGGAGAATTGTAATATTAAACATTAATTTAATTTTTCACCATTCCAATGAAAGAAAAAGACATGCACCAAATATCTCGTGGTCCGAGTACATCCCTGGTTCTCCGTCCAGTGGATCAATCAAAATGGGCATGCCAGTTTAATTATAATTAAACCATCCATTAACTTTGCCTTAATCTTTAACAAATTTATATAATCATCCTAAGCAACCTGGATTTAGGGAAGATGGTGTGCTTTGTTCAGATTCATTTACTCGCATGATACTAAAATCTTGATATATTTTCCTTTTTACGGTTTATACGTTCAAATTAGATAAATTGAAAACGTAAAAATTATTACGATATAGAGTATTCATGAGGGTATTTAAAAAATCTTAGCAACTTGGATGCACTCGCTTTCTAAATCTCGTACGCCTAATCAAAATTCGCCTAAATGCAATGTATATGTGCTCCACTTGACTAATGTATTATTATAATTGATAACATTTGGGGACTCCGTATACACCCGCCTTTAATTGTTGGACCAACCTGTGCCTAATTATAATGTTCTTTAAGGACCAACTAGTTATAATTAATTCACTAAACTTATTTTTGTTGTATTTTTTCTGACGAAGGGGTCCAGTGAATTATTGTTTTATGTACAATGCATGACAATGACTTTGGATGATCAACTATCTGTTTTTTCTTATCTCTCATATTATGAATCCAGTATCAAAATTTTTAAGGTTACGTCACGGATTACATCACTATTACCAGCTTCCAGCAAATTTGCAATTCTAGTCTCTAGATATCCGATGCGTGTCCTTTATTATTTCAAGGTTGAATTTTTTCATAAACTGATATAAAATTATATTATAGATATCCAATTAAACCTCTCAATAAAAAAGCAAATAATCCGTATTTAAATATACTTGAATATTGAGCCCAGCTTCGCGCTCCAAATGGGAGGCCCATTAACTGGTGCAGCTACTCAGGCCCAAATCCAGTATCAGGACCAGACCCATAAAATTTGAAGGTATTCAAAGACGTCGATTGTTGTCAGATACTCAGATTAAACAATTTAATGATTTAATATTTATCATTCGTCTGTTGAATTTGTTTAGTAGCCAAGGAAATTATCAGAACGATAAATAATTTAAACAATTTATAGGAGCACCTTAAAATAATAAAATCCAAAGCATGCTCAATTTATATGCACCGCAATATAATACATTTATAATTTTGAAACATGTTCCAGATTAAATGCATGAAACGACATGATGCATTATGGTTGTTGCTTCACAAGCTCTAAAAAGTATAGCAGAAGAAAGAATTGTAATTTAAATGGGCAGCTTAATATCATCTAAAGACTTGTCACATGAAGGTTGTTAAAAACATGAGAAACCTAAATTCTTGAGGATCCAAAAGCTCTCTATACATGGAACTCCAGTGAGCAGACAATGAGATGAAAGAATTCCCCGCATGTTCTTCCCCGATTATAGTTGTCGTAGAGCGCGAAAAACGAGACATGAGAACTCTTGATCAATAACATCAGGTACCGGAATCGACAATTAGTGATTGCGGCCTCTGAATAGTGCGAAATCACTCGCACAATGCAAGATGAGAGGGAAAACAGGGAGTTTCTCCGGCTTATCAGTCATATAGGCCCTCTTGGTCCCATATATCTACTACGAAATCCACCATTTCCTGCCATCGGGAACTGCAATAAGCTACTCGGACAAGAAACCGGAATGAATTCTCGTAAACAATTGCAAGATAACCATAGAGTATACTCACTGCAAGAGGGATGGCTTGATGGAAAGGCTTGTCGGTCCCTAGTAAACTCTCATACGAGGCATTCCAACTGCAGCCCAGATGAGCAAAAATCCATTCAGATGATGGTCAACAACGAGAACTACATTAAAATTTAACAGAGAGGAAGACTACCAAGAAAGAACAAAACAATTCACACTTGTAAGAAAACCAAGCATGAGACACTTCTTTGAAGGTGCAGAGGAACATTAACCTGATTACAGGATCTCGAACTTGCGGCTTGTTTAATCTTTTACTTCCAACCCACTGTTGCCTCGTCTGGTTCCATAGAGTAAGTCCTGTACGCAGAAAGGGTATCTATATGAGGATCTTATTTCACCCAAAAGTCGTCGTGCATTGCCAAAAAGGATCTAGACTACATACTGAAGATATCATGTCAGGATACTAAATATAGTACAATAACAAGATACAACCCTTTATGCAGAACCTACTGATGGCAGCAGAAATAAACGGGAAATGGTAGGGCAAGACACTGAAAAAACTGGACGCGTTGTTATTGCATTAAGTGTATGCATTGCACAATGGCGACTAATTGACAAATTTGATGACACGATCATACCATGATTTATGAATTCAGAAGGGTTGCTTGCGCTGCTTGTAGTATTGCCTTGCTCAACGGTCTGGTCTACTGGACCATTTGACGAAACACTCCACTGGGATGTTACTAGGCTATTGTCCATTTCATCTTCGCTGGTGCTCCAAAAGCCATCTGTTATACTAGATCTTTTGCCCGCTCTATCTCGAATTCGCAGCCCCCTTGAAGGCTTGCCAATACCAATAATTGCATGTTTAGAAAAGCATCCAAAACAACCTCTGCTCTGTAACAAAATAGTTTTCACCAGACGTAGGATTAGGTTAAGTGAAACTAACACATGTGAAAGAATACAAGAGAGGCCAAGAGGGCTGATTCCAGTATCGCATTTGTAGACCCCAATCCCTCTAATGTCACACCAGAGCAATACCAAAATAGTAAATTAATGAAGGACAACAACACCACATAAAACTCAAAGTTGTTTTGTAAGGGAGATAGCCAGTTTTGTAGACTTCTAATCACTGCAAAAGGTAGCCTAACGTGTTGCACCCACGGCTTAAGAGATGCATTAAAACTAACACTGAAGAATGAGTCTGTAAAACAATGTTCATCGACGGAAAGAAAGCCCCCAGAAACAATCAAATCTTCCTGCCACACACGCAATTCCTAGAGAGACGGTAGAGCATATGAAGCGAAAGAGTGTCATCCTTCTTACAGGGAAAAGACCCTTGCATTTATTCTTAAAGAACTCCATTCCCATAACAGAAAGAGCCCTTAGACAAGCTCCAGAAACTAACAGGAAAGAGCCAAAGGGTCTCCTCACAAAGCATTGCCCGATTTGGGTTAGAAAACAACCCCTACCTTAGGTTGCATAGCTCCTCTACACTTTTCCCTAACCAAAACTGGATCCCTTAATTGGGTATTACTTCAAGAAAAGAATTGGTACCAACGGTTTACCCAAAACTTGCACACTTACTTACAAGACAAGCAATCAAACAAAACCTTAACAGACAAAAAGCAGCAAACTTTTACACCCAGAAAGCAAAGTATTGTCCTAAATTAAAAATAGTCCCCCTCCCAATATGCAATAGAACCAACACCACATTAAAACCCACCTTCAAAAAAAAGTTGGCATCTATATTGGCAAAAGATACAAACTTTGATCATTCCATGGACTTATATTAAGGATAAATTAAAGAAAAAAAAGGGGAAAAAAAAGAGGACAAGGGAAGAGGTGGGAAAGGAGGAAATTACCCCATGTAGGTAAGAAGGGGAAGAGATCCACGGCGGAAGCGATCGGCACACCACTTGTTGCATTTACCGCTTTAAAATAATTAACCCTTTCAAACCCACAATTTACCCAAAACATTTAAGGAAAATTGAGTCTGAACTAATCAGATAATTGATCCAAACGATTATTGGAAACGGGTCCTTGCATTAAACAAGTGGGTCATCTTTGGAAAAATTTTCAGGTGAAACGGCGACGGATTGGACCCTTTATCTTCTTCCTCTATCAGTAAGATATATCCTATCCTTGTCGGAAAGGGACCTCTCTGTTGGTTGCGTTTTTACCCGCCCTTTTCTGCATATATTTGTATGTTTATTTATAGTAACGACAAGTATTTATATCAACAACGAGCTGGTCTAATTTAAGATATCATGTTTGAAGTTTTGTAATTGGGAATTTATTTGAATATTCGTTAATTGTTTTGAATTTGTATTATGGTTGTCTGAATATCAAGTGGAGAATTTACTCCGCAATTTGTGGATAAAGTTTCGAAACAATTTCCATGAGCCTGAAAATTAAAATCAGTAGTTTTTTTTCTTCAAATATTCGAATCTTGATCTGTTCAAGAATTTGATTTTAAGTGGTAGCTACAGGAGGGATAATATGTACATTTTTTCCAAGAATATTTGCATTGGTGTCAGGAAAATGGTCAGTTCCTTTGTAAGTAGTGACAGCTCCATGGGGGCCAACTGCAACAGGGTACCTGAGAAGGTGTCCCTGCAGATCCTGATCAAAAGAATCACTGGCGTATGCCTTCCAGTTGTAGTCCGCAATCTTGTTCACCAGATGGACGCACGACACGTCCTGCGGGTTCTTGAATGACTCGTGCAGCAGGCCGAGGTGCTCGTGCCATAACGACATCCGGAACCCGTGTATCTGCCCCCTCTGCGGCTGCTTGGTTGCGAGATGGTACGGCTGGTATGCCCCCATTGCGATCTCGGTGTCCCTGGTTCCGTCCATTGACCTCTGGTTTAGGTTCGCTGATCCGACGATGATGTACTCGTCATCAACTACCGAGAGCACGTAGATCAATTGATAAGAGTTTATTCTAACCGAAGCTGATTATATGTATCAGATTTTACATACCTATCATCATTTTGGCGTGAACGTAGACCATGAACCGACGAGAATGCTGAGCTTTGGCATAATCCGAGCCGGGGTCTGGGTTCTCCGGAGGTGCGTATTCTCCGACCTTCTTTATCTCCCTGTTGCCAAGACAGAAGAATGTCAGGTATTCCCTTGGGTCTGTCTTGAGATCCTTTCTTCTCAGGGCTTCTTCTATGTCACCATACATCATCTCCATTGTCCTCCTCTGCCAATCCAGGATTTCCTGAACTGTATCGCTCTCCGGTATGCCTTCCGGCCACATTGGGATCACCACATACACGACGAATCTCTCCCCTGCCTCAATCTTGCTTGCTATCTTCAACGAGAGCTCCCTCGGTACGAGCTGCAAAGCGTCGACATTGCCTATCGTGGCGCCGTCCGACCGCCAAGCGAACGAGCTGCCGCAGAAGTACTGATTCTCTATGTAGACGAAATGCTTGGCCCTCCGAATGGCATTGATGTACGCATCCTGAATGCTTCTGTCGAATATATGGTCTTTCATACTCGTAAGGCCTAACGCGGCTGCATCCTCGGGTTTGTCCGGGAATCCATAGGCTTCTGCAGTATCGATAGAGCGAAATAACCGGACGTTCCATGTCTCGTTGTCGTTGGATGGTAATGCGATTAAAGGATGGACTATAAACTCGTTGAGCTTGGTTCGCGGTACTAGGAAGTCATTTGCTGTTGTGACCTTTCTCCATCTCTGCTCGAAATTGTATAGCACATCCCAAGCAATAGGCCCTTCTAGCCTGCAATGGATATCGTGCCACGGCTCCCTCGGACCGCCTTTTTTGATATCTGCGCCGCGGAAGTTGGGCTGATGGAAGTCATCACGATGTACTGTGTCCAATGTCTTGAACAGAGGATGGTCCGGAGTATCGTACCTTCCATCGCAAAGATCGATCCCTCCGATGAAGCTCACGATCCGCCTCCTTTGAGATTCATCACCAGGCATCTCCCAGTCAACAATGACCGATTTCTGGTGGTGTGTGAAAATTGTAGAGATCTCCAAACCAGCAACTTTCTGCTTCTCATTATCAGGAGGCCGACGAGGGCACAACACGCAACGAACGTTCGTCTTCTTGAAGTAATCGTAGGTTTCGACATCGTGTATTCCCATCTGGGTATCCAACTTCACATTCTGCAAGAATTTGGAGAAATCCCACAGAAGCAAAAGAACCGTGACACCTTCATCAGCCTTCCTCTTAAGCAGCTCACCAAGAGTCACATTGCTTCCAGACCGGCTCGAGTCCCTCACCAAGGCTATCTTAGTGTACACAGACCATCCGGTTATATAAACCAACACCTTCGCGTTACTTATGGTGTCGAACATGTCCTCCCAACACCGCCTGTGGGACCCGTACTGACGAGTCTCAAGCGGAATCCGTGGCCTGAAATCATCACCAACATGAGCATCCTGATACAACGTGACATTGCAGCCTTCCCTCTGATTGAAGTATGCATACGGAACTCCGGTACTCGACTTCGGACTAATGATCTCCTGAGCCGAGTCGCTATCCCGTTCGACACCCGTGAATTGAAGCATGACATGAAGCTTGGGGCCTCCTGAAAGTGGCAAACCTTCATCATCTATAATCTCAAGCCACCTTTCTGCTATAAACCCTTTGATGATATCTTCAACAGGTAGCTTTGCTCTTCCGATCTCCCTTGCTCCAATTGGGTTCTCCTCCTTTATAATAAACACAACATCTTTTATAGTATGAGCACAGTAAATTCTGAACAACTGGTTCCATTTGAGGCTGGAATATTTTCTTGGCAGTGTCTTGGTCTCTGCAATTTTTGCTGTGTCTAGTTCAATTTTCACATAGATTCTGGAACCTGCATCCTGTATTTTAAATTTAATTTAAAATGGTGCACATTGATTATCCAATGTTAATTAGGACTTTCGGAAATGAAAATACCTGTGATCCACAAAACACCCTTTTCACCTTGTCCAGACACTTCTTTCCACACTGGTTTATAACATAAATTCAGTCAATATAATCATAATAATATCTAGCAACTAGCTAGAAAATTCAACAAAATCTGATAATTCTCTGCCTATTATTAGCTAGATTGTATTAACGAGTTTTTTTTTTAAGTCATACGAATAAATATACACAATTAGATTAATCACGGATAAAATAGAACTCGACAATTCTTACCGTACAACAACAAAACCCGCTCCTATCTTTTAAAGGCCGATCAACTCCGTATATTGTTGCGAAGAGGGTCCCGTGTAGCCTTCGAGGCACCGGGTTAATCCTTTGAAATCGTAGCATTTGTGGCTTTATGAATTGATATGGCCCTTTAATTATGGAGAGAGATATAATTGTTGAGGCTAGAAATCTTATGTGACAAGAGTGATGTTTAATATATATATTTTTTTCTTTAGAGGGAGGAATCATTAGCTATCGTAGTATGGTTGATTAAGAAAGAGATCAAACCTCCAAAGAAGTCACGATAGGATCGATTCTCATATAATTTGTATTGCAAAGGTTTCCAGAGACAATCCAAAAGCCAAAAGGTAGGAATCATTGTTATAAGGTTGCTTAAGTTTTGACCCACCCCTGAAAGAAATCGAAATAATCTGGACTAAATTCGATATTTGTGTATGGTTATATTTTAATCACCGTAAATCAACTTGATAGTTTTTTTTAAAATTTTTATTGTGTTGGAATTTGACATGAATAGTTTTGACACATTTTGTGGTGTAATTCGGTTCGATCTTACTGCCAGTCCAGCCCGTATATAGAATTCTAGTTCATGGGCCTTTGTACCCGTAGAACCCATGAAACAGGCCCAAAAACCTTGGCCCGTTTCGATTGTGAAATTAGCGTTGATAATGTCAACTGAGCATTACTGGTTAACCAATCACATGTATTGTTTGATGGAAACGGCATCAGTTCTTAAGCATAAGACAGGAGTATCGAATTTAGTGATCGTTTAGATCTAGAATTGTAGAAACAATTTAAATTAGAAAAAAAAAACATTACTGATTAACAAGGAGGTTCTTATGATTAGGAAGACAAATCACTTTGAATCAATAACCAAACATACACAACTTAAACTAAAATTTCCAAAGTACCCTTATGAAATTGTCGAAATAGGGAATGGGCAGTCCTTGAGAAAGTCCAAATGCACCATAACATTCACAAGAAAAATACAAATTGAAACTGATGAACTTGTGACCATTTCTTTTTGGGGGCAGGCACATCACGGCCGAGGTTTCTGTGAGGCAAAAGGCAACTTACATCCACATCCACACACATAATTCCAACGTTACTTGCGGCGGGCGTCCATGGAAAAAATGCTTAACTTATTTAAGTTTGAATTAGACGTGATCTAATGAAAAAATACATACATATCCACGACATGCAGTTGCCTCCGTATAAATGACACTGCAACCATAAAGTTGACATTTCCCGGGGAAATCCAACCACAGAAATATTTAATTGCGGAAACTAGTAAATCCATATCTAAGTAAGACTTGGTCCTCTTCCATAGAGGTCTCAATTTTGTCTGCACCGAATTTTTATTCTAGGTTTCCCCATGACCAAATCAATTTTCCAGCTAATTAATTCCAAACAAATCCTCTCCAGGGGATTTAACTTGTATCAGCCACGAATTATTGAAAGATACTTTCATTTAAAGGTGAGTCACATTTTTTTTGGCGTAGGGACGAGGATACGTATACATACGTACAGTGAATTAAATATAGTGATAATGAACTCTAGTACATGTGTATGTTATCAGTGATACAGATTCAACTCGACAATTTTGAGTACTAGTTGTGTACTTGTGATGTATTGTTACTTTTCACCACTTCTGGATGGTCAACACTTATATTAAGTTAAAATCATATTTGGGAATCAACTCAAAATAAATAGAATGACAACAGATTGTGTCTCGTTTCTCAAGATTCGATTTTTCGATTTTCACCTCTTGAATAGATGGCATAATTTTGATTGAGAGAGGAACAAAGACCAATACTTTTAAAACTCTAGGTTTAGGCTAACTCGTAAAAAAAATTCCAAAAAAAAATAATTTGTGGGGAAAATTTTAACATTTTTTAATCAAATGGTGGAGACCATAAATTCAATGCAGTTTAGTTTTGTCATAAATCTCTGGCAACTGTATGCTAACTATTATTTTGTCTTCTAACAAAAGAAATGGCGCTAAATAAATGCTACCAAATGGATTGTTATTTTTGTAGGTCCCTGTGACGATTTGGTTCCGGGCTCTTGCTTTCGCCAATCCCGGTTGGTTATTCTTCCATTTATAAAATCACTTTACTTACCAAAAAAAGTGGATCGTTGACTTCATGCAATACATTGCAGTATTATGTCTATGCCTAATTTTAAAGTCAAATTGTGGCGGCTAATATCTTCGTTTTAATGTCTAAGTAAGACTTCGTCCTCTTCCACAGAGGTCTCAATTTGGTCTGCACCGATTTTTTATTCTGGATTCCGACCACCTAATCAATCTCCAGCTAATCCTAAGCAAATCCTCCCAGGTGGATTTCACTTGTATCAGCCACGAATAATGAAAATAGACCTTCGTTAAAAGGTCAGTCACATTTTTGGTGTCGTATGAATGAGGATACGTAAACACACTTGCATTGAATTAAATATCGAGATAAAGAACAATGTAAGTGTGGAAGGATGGAAACGGGTCTGAGTTTAAGATTGTATTAGGAGAGTTCGAATCCTAACACCGTCAAGAATTCAGAAATTTAGTTCAACCCACCTAAAATCGATCTAACCTCTTAACTGAAAATTGCTATAGCTCATCATCGTAATGACTATTACTACTCCTATGTAATTCAGACAGCAGATCTCAATAAAACTTGTTTATGGTAAAATCCAATGAGAAAAATATATTGGAAAGAAAGAACACTCAGCAAAATTGGAACGTGTCTTGATACACTTGTGTTGCGTACGTCCTTTATTGTCACTTGCAACACTTACCACTTGTGGATGCTCAGCATTTATGTTTAGTTAGGATCACCACAAGACTATTCGAGAATGAGTGGTTTGGACTAACTTATCCGTGAGGGAAATATTAACCTTTTTTATTCAAATGTTCGAGTAAACTATAAAGTCAATGCAATTTAGTTTTGTCATGGATAGTTCTACGCAGGTATGGGTAGATAATTGTAGGTTTCACTAGAGTATTTTTTTTCTTCTGTTTTTGTTGTTTTCCTCACTTATTTTAATAAAACTTGTTTACTTATCCAAAAAAATAGTTTTGTCATAAATCTCTGGCAATTTTCTCCAATTGTTATTTTGTCATTTTGGCAAAAGAAACATGGCAATAAAATAAATGCTACCAGACCGATCGTTGACTTCATGCAATACATTGCAGCATTATGTCTAAGCTTTGAAGACCCTTCCAAGTTTTAAAGTCAAACTTTGGCAGCTAATATCAATGCCAGAAACGTCGATCAATCTCTTTGTCAAATGATACCGGCCAATTTCATGTCCCGTAGTGAACTTTCGGGCAAAGTGTCTGACTCGTTTTCTCGGAAGTTAGAAACTGTCACAGAAGAATAAGGGGCAACGTGTCGCACATATAATTTGATTGAAATAAGTTATTGCGTGACAAAAGGTAACTAGGAAATTATTTTTCGAAATTTATCCTAAGAGGTTCAGTCGAACTCTGGAAGATATTTGGAGAGAAAGCTGAGGCTTTTGGCCAAAAGGAGAAACAAGATGGGCCAGGAAGAGAATTCTGATATAAAGGTTAAAATTACAACGAAAAAACTATTTTTTCTACGAGATTGAGGAGTCTTGTATTTCTTAAATGTTAATTGGGGAAATGTAATAGAAGAGAGTAATGTTCATGATTTGTGTCAAAAGTATTACCTATTTAGTACTATATGTTATCTAAATAGTCGACCATCTTTAGTCAATTTCATTAAAAAAATTACAGCAAAATTATAACTGTAATGTACTCGCACATTTAAAATAAATTTTGAAGAATAACAACACTTTACGGATGAACACCCCAATTAAATAGGAAGAGGTCCTGAGGGAACTCTCCGGAGAGAGAAGCTTGTGTTTTTTTTTTGAAGTAAAGAGAGGGATCCTTTTGGAGGGTAGAATTGTTGAGCAGTTGGTGCAACTTTTTCCATAAGGTGGATAGAAATTTCATGCTTGCCGTTGATTGGTTCGCCTTGCCCAGGCCAACGCTCTATACGTTATTCCAGCTGGTAAATGCTATAGACCCCAGCCCCATCAGTTTCATCTCATGCTTGTGTCGGTGAGCTTCTTAATTGCAACTTTAAGACTTTTCTTACCGACAACTCACACTCTCTTTAGTACAAATTTGGATTATCTCAACAACGATTATTTAATTGGGGAAAAAATTGTTATATATTAATCAAGTTGAATATTTGAGTTATTGAGAATACAATAATGTTAAATATTTGTTAAGAAAGTTTTATCATTTTTCAAAGATCATATCCGACTCAAATCTAAATTAGTCAGTCTAATAGTCCAAAGATCAACCGATCATAAACACACAAAAATTGAGGTATATGTTACCAACAACTAAATCAGAAATAATGACAACATTTTTCTCATCAATATTAACGCTGTGCTTATCATTTTTTAGGAGAAAATTCACTTTAGTACTCTGTAAATTTACTACTTGACATTTAGTATTCCATAGTTCCAAATTCATAAAAAAAAAACCCTAAAGTTTCAAAAGGACCTCATGGACAACTTCCCATCTGCCAGATTCAAAATTATGTCATTTTGTCCCTGCGTAGCATGCTAAACAAAGATTAGACCGCAACGTTGCCGAATTATCTTGATAAAAAAATTGCTAAATAATTTCAATCTAGTTTATATTTTTTTCAATATCACCCTCTCATTCTTCTCCATCTATATCTTCTCGTTCCTCTCCATCTACTCATTCACCCATGGTAATTTTTTTCCTTTTCATCCCTTCTTCCATAACCAACATAAAGAGACTCAAACTTTAATTGAGTAGCAAGGACTTAAAGGGCAGTGCGAAAACACGATGGAGGAACTTCCATTTGACATGCTCCATATAATGCTCTAACACTATTTTGGGTAAAAACAAGTCCTTAATTGCCAACCCAGAGACCCATACCACCTTTCACAGCGACTAATCAAAGTCCACCAACCCAAATGATAAGGCGGTCGTCGGCCCATCGTTGTTGTCAAGGCTCACAAGCTTCACCTTTTCCTTGTCCCACACGTAGCTGGATGCCCGATCAAACTTCCTCATGACCATCGGCAGCTTCACAAAGTTGAAAGGAGGCTTGTGTTGGTGGAGGTCCTCTTTTGAGTGGTGGTAATTGATAATAATGGGAATTCTCATGGAGTTGCGGAGCTGGCGAGGTAGGGCCCTCCCAGAAAAGGGTTTTCTTCTCAATGATGATAGCACGTGGATGTTGGGTGCACGTAGGATTGAGGCCTCCCAAAAGAGGGTTTTCTCCTTCCTTTTATGTTGGTTATTCAAGAACAGACGTTGAGGGGAAAAAGCTATCGTAGGTGAATGAGCAGAGGGAAGGAAAAAGGAGAGAGAGAGACTGAAAGGAAGCAGAGGGTGTTATTGAAAAAAATGTAAACTATATCAGAATCATTTTGTAATTTTTTTACCACGATAACTCAGCAGAGTCTAATTTTTGTCTAATTGGCATGCCAAATAGGGACAAAACGACGTAGTTTTGATTTTGGGCACATAAAGAATTGCCCGTGAAATCTTTTTGAAATTTGAGGATTTTTTGATGAATTTGGAATTATGGAATGCTAAGTGTCAATTAGTGAAACAACAAAGTACTAAAATGATTTTTTTTATATTTTACACTGAACTTAAAAGTTTAATTACATTTAAAAAAATTTTGTTAATCCATGTCGTATTTTATCGGTTGACTAATTCAGATTCTAATAATATAAACTCTAACCAATAACAACATTTTTCTCATCAAATATTAACATTTGATATCAAAATTCACCACGTACAAATTCAAAAATACTTAATTATATTATAACAACTTTTTGTCTTGTTGATTCAAGTAGTACGTTGTGGGCCGACAACTCACGCTAAAACTATGCAAGCACCTTTAGTACGGCCCTGCATGTACCCTACTATCCTTCTCTTTTCCTCCTCGAAATTCCCATCTCATATTTATATGCACTTCGATCTCCCTTCCACATAGAATCCATCCACTACCGTACTTCCTTATGTTGAGACAATCTCTGAGCAAAATTTCACAATTGCCTCTCTAAAGTAAGAACAGCATTTCGAATAAAGGAAGATGGTACAATCAAAGAAGTTCAGAGGAGTCAGGCAACGCCAGTGGGGCTCCTGGGTCTCGGAAATTCGTCACCCTCTACTGTAAGACTCACCCACCTTCCATTATTACCAAATGGTATATACACAAATAATAAATGTATTATTTACATTTAGTATGTTATTACATTGCCAAGGTCGGTCCAAATATGTTATCAGACCGAATTGATCTTACGAGTTTTGTGTTTCGGAGTACAGGAAGAGGAGGGTGTGGCTAGGCACATTCGAGACAGCGGAAGCAGCAGCCAAGGCATACGACCAAGCTGCAATACTGATGAATGGCCAAAATGCGAAGACTAACTTCCCGAGGTGTCAACAACTCGATCAAGACCCGAAACAGAGCATCCAAGACGACTGTCCGATCCCTCCCCAGGGCCTATCCGAGCTCCTCAACGCAAAGCTCCGGAAATGCTGCAGGGACCCTTCTCCCTCCCTCACTTGCCTGAGGCTCGACAATGACAATTCACACATAGGAGTTTGGCAGAAGCGAGCAGGGTCCAAGTCCGGCTCCAACTGGGTCATGAGGGTCGACATTGGCAAGAAGAATCCCGGCGACCCCGGACCGCTGACCTCCTCCCCGTCCTCTTGCTCCTCCGCGACATCCTCATCCGGGTCGCCAACGATGGCGACCAACGTTGGAAATGAGTTGGAAGGTGTCACTGAAGAGGACAGAATAGCAATGCAGATGATAGAGGAGCTGCTTAATTGGAACTGACCCTCCAACCTCTCCTCATTGATCAGGTGGGGTTCATAAAGACAACATATTAATTAGTTATACATAGAGATATCAGGTCTATAAAAAAAACACAGGCCTTTAGCTTGCTTCCATGTTGCTGTACAGAAGATCATTAATAGTTACAGCATCTAATGTATATCATATAGCCACAATTACAATACTACTATGTTATATTCCGGCTTTAAAATCATTAAATTCACCATAAATACTAACTAAGCTGTACCCAAATAAATGGTGTCTAGTCAAATACTTTAGAATATGTCTTCAAATATTGTATAAATTAGTCTCGAAGGTCATAAGAAATTGGGGTTTCTTCATGTAAAACTGGTGACAGCGAGGCCAGATTTGGGGTCCTAATGTATGCTGTTTAAGTGGAATTAAATGTCTTTCGTTCTCTTGTTGGTTGGTTTTTAGGTCCAGATTATTTTAGCATATGATGTAGCCATGCCAATGTATTAAAAGAGATGGGAATCAAATGTCACCTTTCGGGAACTGTTTCAATTATATGATTTGCCATCTTTCTTATGTACTAGGATCATGGGTTCACAATCTCATAATCAAACTACATCATAAGAAAACAACACATTTGTTTGGACACCAACTAGTCAAATTTTAAGACTACACATGGTGACAAATTATTCTTCATCAATTTTTAATATACTTAAATTTTTAAAAATTCGAATTAGAGACATCTAATCACGACAATATCGAAGTGTAACTGATGGCCTGACAATGCTTGTTGTGTGATAGAATTCCATCTTCTTTTTGGAGGGACTCTCCTTCTATTGCTTTTGCTCATCAAGTTGTGTGAGTCTCCTTCCCCTTTTGTCCTCATCAAGTGGATAGAAGTCATGGACTATTTTTTGTTTTTATCGGTATCCAACCCCACTTGTTCAGTTAATCCACATACAAGTGTAATGAAATATTTGATTGCTTATTCAAGAATTTAAACTCTAGAATTATTTAAGTTAAAAGAGTTAGTTGATCTTGTTAGTTCACGTGGGCTACTTTGATAAAGGAGTTGGAATCGGATGGATCATAAAGGCATGATGGACAAAGGAAAGGGAGCTCATAGCAGTAGTTGGGTGATAATAAATAACTACTATTCCAATTAAATTCATTTCCTTTTCCCATCCATTTTAACAAAAAGAAAGGACCATAGGTTGTTGCCAGCAATTAAGGTAAATAATGAGCATTAGTGGTGAAGGACAAGCCCTAAGATGCAGGTAAATTGTACACCGTGGTTCATCAATCTTCCTCAGGTCCAAACATGATTAAGAAAATTAAAGCAATTATAGTTAGCAGAAGGATCACTAATCAGAAGGGACAATAATCAGGAGGAGACTGGAGAGGAGGGATTTAGGTACTGGCAGCCCCGATTCTGATATTTTCCTCAGTATTGAATCCACTTGGTACATCTTTAGTAACAAGTGGTCCATCAGATTCGGCACTACAGATGATGAAGCACATGGTACAAAACACTGAACACTGGCATTTCGACACGTCGCGGAAAAATATCCCCCGTCGACACGATATTTAGGCGGGTCCAGAGCCGAGTTCATCTCGAGCGACTCGAACAGTCAAAAGTAGGTTTGCAGATTCAACCTTTCCATATGATGTTTTACTTTGACAGAGCCTCGAGGAAGAGGAAGATGCACTTTATCTGTTAAGCAGTTGGCAGCTGTGGGACTTTTGGTGGATCCACTGTCACTTTTGATACTTGGACAGCAAAGGACAACTGTGTCAGTAAAGACAGTGCCTCACTGATTTGATCGGTCCTCCTGCAAGCTGGAGGGCCCATACCTTCGTAAATGTCCAAGGTGCCAAAAGTAACTTTTCTCAATAGTGCATCCCAAGTGACATTTTATACCTTAACCTTCCAATCACAGTACCCAGCTCCAGCAAGTAACTGCACTGCAGGTTAATCATCGAACTCGGTTCAGCATTGAGCAATACAATCACCCGTCAAAGATGTTTACTTTAGTTGGAATGGAGAAGAGAAAGCCATCACGGGCTCAAAATCAAGATTCGCTTCATCCCGCAGCATTCATGTAACAGGAACCTTGCATTCACCTAGCTAAGATGTGCAGATTTACAAATAAACATCTTTTGAGTGAAGCCGGCACCGCACGGTAACTAGTTCTTGAGAATAACATTAAACGAAAAAAGCTGGCCTGCCCGAGAAAAAGAGAAAATCTCTAATCCGGGGAGAAGTGGCAGAGTGGCCTTGGTCTTTGAGATGTGCATGAAGAAACCAATGAAGGGATCATTGGTAATCACATCCGATCAACAAGGTACTTCATCAATGAGTTGACAGGCTTAGAAAAGTCCAAGAGCTCTTTCCGACTCCTAATCTTAACTCGGGTAAGGTAGTCGGCTGCAATCCATGCAAAACTTAACATGATCGTACAATCCACATCACTAAGTTCTTGTAGCTCCAACGCCTTCTTCACCCACTTTGGATGGTAGGTGACTTGGTACCATGCTGAAGCCTTCTTCTCGTACAGATCATTCTTTTGTGCATCGGAGAGCTGGTCCAAGTCCGTCTCCAAGTTCTCAAAGATGAGTCTGAACTCCTTTTTCATTGCAGTGTACGAATGCTTGAGTCTCTCTTTTAGTTGCCCCTGCTTCCTGCTGCTATACTTTGGCATCGACCAGATATGCCCCGTCACAATTTCTTCTTCTTTCTTCACTTTGTATTGCCTGAGAAGACCATTTAGCTGTGCATCATAAGAGCATTTCTTGTCCCAAGCATCAAGCAGGTACTCATCCGATCCCAAAACTTCAAGAGCCTCATCATAGGGAATACCAGCAGAAGCAACACTAGGCTCAGAAGTAGCTACACTGTCGTCATCGTAGGCATCTTTTATTCGGCGATACAGCCTACCCAAAATCTTAGTAGATTTGTAAGATTGATTCTCCTCCTTGCCCATGAAATCTGGATAGAGCTTCGGTTTCAACCTATGAGGCATGGTAACAAACTTCCCAGTCTTGGGAAAATCAACAGCTGTAGCTGCCAACTCTGCGAGAGTTATACAGTCCTCATCCAGAGCACCATAATCACTACGATCAGCATGAGCAACATGTGCGTTGCAGATCGTACCCACACTCTCATTCACCATGTTTCTAGAAAAGAATTCTATGATATCCTGAAAATTAACAGAAAAATTTACACGTGACACACTTTGAAAGGCCTATCATCTTGCACCACTTCACATCATTCTGTGTCATCATACTTGCAAATACAAATACTCCATAAAAAAAAACTAGGTTTTCTTTGGCATCGTAAATGCAGAAATCAAGGCAGCAGATCACTTATTCCAAAGCAAGATTCTCCTTTCAAATAATAAGTACCTAACGTACAGTAATAAATGGTCAATAAATTTCTATAAGATAGCATTTTTATCCAAGCATATAAACTGCGGTTAATAGTTCAATATCAGGAATCACAAAAAAGGGGAATGCGTAGGCAAACTCATTGACATCCACTGAAAAAGATATTGGATGAGATTTATGTATTCAAAACAAGTAGCATCTACGTAAAGATAATTTACCTCGTGTCGGACTGGGCGTGAAAGAAGTTTAGCTTCTGCAGCATCATATTGCATGGGAGTCCAGCTCATCTTGCTTGGTGGAATTAAATTTTGATCCCAGGTCACGAAATACAGATCACCATCCAGGTCACTACCAGAAGCCTCATCTGCATGAGGCCTGTCACCTTTCTGAGGGAAGACAAGGCAGTCGTACATATGATGTAGACCAGGAACATCTACGGCTTCCAAAATCCGTACATCTCCTGGATGAAGACAAGGGTTCTTGGCAATTGCCACAATACCGCAGACCACCTGAAAATTGTTCTGTATTTCACTAAATGCTGGACCATGCTTTACGAAGCTGTTCTCCAAGCCTGGATTGGAGACTTGGATGAAGCATTGGCCTTGTTCGAGCACACCAAGCTCATCAAAGCAACCCATCAACCATCTTCCCTCGGGAACAAAGATTCTCGATTTCTCCCTGAGGCCCCAAAGCTGAGCTGCTCTTATAGAAGTTAGCATACCACGTAGATGAGGTTCAACTTGAGGTTTGAAACCTGCACTCAACATTATGGCAGGAATATTACTCTCATTGGCACAAGATGCTGTAAGAACTTCATATGCAACATCAGCATCTACAAGCATTTTGTCCAGCTTTGAGACCATTGTCTCCTGCATCTCCCAGAAGGTGTCTTCTGGAACTTGTAAAGCCGTTAACAATATTATGATCTGCCTGTTCAAGAAACCAGGCTGAAACCTAGTCCAAGAGCATATCTCTAATGTAGTATGACATGATTGGAACTTGTTCATACTTGTCCTCAAGTACAGACGAATTCCATCAGCTTGCCGTGGCCATGTAGCAACCACCCCTTTGCAACCGGCATATCTGATCTGATAAGCACAAGGTGGGTTCATCTCCAACTTCAGCTTTTCTGCAACTTCCTTTGCAAGATCAGGACTGATCATACCAATGCCATCTGAGAATACATATCCGTTCCTCTCTATGTCAGGAAAATCAGCATCCACCTCTTCTGGTGGAACTTCGACAGTTGCGTATGTAGAAGAGAAACATTGGCCCATCCTGGCAGCACATTTGGCAATATTCTTGTTCGTGAACTTGCCCATCCAGTTTTTTATACCAAGAATACTTGTTTTCCCGTCTTCAGCAAAAAACCATGCAGAACGATCCCTTAATTGGTTAGATGAGAAGGCCAAAAAGGAATATCTCCTACCGCAGAGATAAAACCCCTCAATGAGAATGTCCTTCACCCTTTTGAATATCCGTGTTTTTTGAGGGAAGGAGTTGGAGGTGATTTCTCGTACAATTGGAGCAACATAATAGGAAAGAGCATTTGCATTTATGGTCTGCATGCCCTCATCCATGAAGGTAACCCTTAAAAAACGATCTTCAATGTCCTTATAGTTCCTCAAAACCCTATTGGAGAGTTCAACTTCCAGTGGAAGGCAGTAAGCTCTAGTCGGAGTAATCACCAACCTCCTGATTTCAGCAATATCATCCAGCTGCTTTGGACGCTGACAAAGCTTTGGATACTTTAACAACCACTGCTGCACATTCTTCAGCTTCCTATGCACATCAAAGACGGGGCGTTTGTATGTGCAGAGGTGCTTCAGTGCTGCCAAATTGACATCTGCGGGTTGTTTTCTCAGCAAGTCAAAGATGTCTCCTGACAGTTGGTGCTGATTAAATATGCCTTTGTGAACCACAACATTTAACATAAACATTACATCGAAAGATATGCCTTCCTCATGCTGAATACAGAAAAAAGGATCTGTCATCGGTGTGCCAAGGTCCGATTCCTCAAGAATTCTGAGAGGTCTCCTAAGGATCTCCTCCTGCACTCTTCGTCCTTTGAGAAAATCTATTGCCTTCGTCAGTTTCCCACCATAACGAGGTGGAATTGAAACTCTATAATAGTTGCAACGTCCAACAGCCCCACTAGGAGTGAAGTCAGTTGTCCGAATCCAGGGATCGTCATCATCTAATAAATCATATGGCACCGATACATCGATATCATCATCTGCTGTTCTGTACCACACCCAAGGTGCAGAACCTAGATGCAACAGTATAACAAGATAAGACCTTTCATCGTACTGCTTGACCTCAAAAATTTCTCTTACCAAGAACTCCACCTTAAAATCACACTTGATTACTGCATGCTGTGTAGTGTTTTTAAAAGAGAAGGCAGTCTCCTTGGTAAAGCAGAATTTGCAAGTCCCATCAAAGGGGTCCACTAGAAAATCAACACCAGAAGGAGGACCTCTCCAGCCAACAAAGAACACATCACGACCCACCAAGTTTCCGATTTCAAGTCGTACATCGGACATCTTGAAAGGAGTAGTTGTTCTCCTCCTCTGGTTCAGGGTGTAGGGATTTTGAGGCCCAAGGCTAACTTTCAAGATCTTGTTTTGAAACACGAGTCGACACCGGCCTGCAGCATCCTGTGCCGAAGATACAGATGCAGGCGAAGCAAAATGAACAAAAGCGTGAGGCTCCACCCGCCTATAGTCATCTACTCGACGGATATCTGCAATGTTGGTGATCTCGAATTTGGGGTGAGACTCTATCGGGGTACAAGAAGTCTTCAACCTGCATCTCCACACCAGGCCTATCTCATCCTCCAAGTACCTCGCCAGGTCCTTCGCTTTCGCGTGCTCGTCAAACCCGCCAAGGCTAATTTGGGTGACTATGGTGGCCTTGGGGTTTCCTTCTTCCTCCATTCTTCGTCAATAATCCACAGAACTGAGATACAACCTACATATCTAACATAGTGGTCAGACGGAATATTCTAGCAGGCCATAACACCCAACCATTGAAGGAAGAGCATCTCAATTATTGAGTATGCAATTGGATAATTGATATAACAATGAATCTAAAGCAATCAACATACTACGCATCACATGTTCAGGAGTCGGAAAGGGCAAGAAGGAAAACCTTACAACAACTGCATCAGCGGGGTGCTTAGCATACCACACATCACATGCTCAATATCCTGAAAGTACAAGAACAAAACTTATAACAGGACCGGACGTGTGCATAAAAAACGCCGACAAGAAACTGACTGATCAGAGTTTACACATTGTCCAACCAAATTCTCTTAATAAGGAAAAAGTGTCAAACTCGAAACATCCATCAATAACAGAGAAGAAAAAAAACCGGCTACTCATACCCGATCAAAGAGCAGAACTCCTGAAATAATGAACTCATAATCACAAAGTTAAATCATCGCCAAGGCATGCAAAGCACAAACAAAAAAATCCAGAACTCAAAAACTTGAATTCTACCAGGATTAAATCAACAATAATAACAAGAATGCGTCACGATCTTAATCGGAGTTCCGCACACCAGGTGTTCGACCTAATGTTCTTGACAGAAGGTTAATACTTCAATCACGCTTAATTCTCCCTAAACCTCACAATGTCATGGTCACCAAAACCCCAATATGACACACGGTCATCATAGAAGACAACTTCGATCATTTCCCAGCCACCCAGAACGCTGAAACTAAGACCCAGATGCAATATCCCTCAAAAACAAACCAAGAGTCACCATTCAATTTCCAAAGACTCCGCAACTTCATTCGTAAGAAATTGACTTTGACATGATCACTGACCTCAGTTGAAGTGGGCTCGGGGGCTCTCTTGTGTGGTGGGTTCAGTTAGACTCGCCCTGTGAGATGAAGAGTGATGGAGGTGGAGAGTAGAGGACAGGACAGGAGAAGGTTTTATGGGGTTTTGTCTCGTTGCTTCCCTTCTCCTCTCACCTTTTTGGTCGCCTTGCTCGGGAAGTTTCATTGTACTCGGAGACAGTGGGGATGGGGACCCACACTTTTTCCGGCTTTACATCTGTTGCCCGTTGGATAGATAAATAACATGTTATTGATCATTTAATTATGGGCAAATCATTTTTTAATCCCTTATAGTTAAATCATCTCTAAGATTCCTAAAAATTATTTAGCTATCCCTGTTTTTCGAAAAATTGTTAGTCTTGGGTCTCCGACTGACGTCAGTTTTTATTTTTTTTCAATTTTTTATCATATAAATGACCAAAATACTCTTAACAAAAAATAATAATCTTCAACCTCTCACCAAAAATATTATCCCATATATAATAATCAAATTAACCAAAATCCAACAACACAACCATGAACACTAATCCAACTAAACTAAACAAAACTCAACAATTACATAAAAGGCACAAATCAACAAAAATATTAATTATTCCCAAAGAAATAATGATTAATTGATTGATAATGGAAATTGAATCACTGAATTAAAATCATAATTTATTTGGTGTGTTTGATTTGTCTTTATTGCTGACCGAGTGTTGACGATGTTTACTTGTGTAGAACCCACTGAGCGCAACTCAGATTCGGTGGGGATTGGTATCAGTCCCCATGGTGGGGAGGAGGGTATAAATGGTATATCAATAACTAATTATATCCTACAAATCAGGAAACCATTACAAAGAGAATCCCTTAAATTATGCAACTAATTTTGGTAACCGTCCATATTCGAAATTTGAAATCTCTAACAAATAACTACAAACCAAAATCACAATCGTGTACCATTATCAAAATTTAATATCTAAAAGATATTCAGTAAAATCGTGTGCCATTGTCTCTGCTCAACCATCCATCTTCTTTGCCCAATCAAGGTATGTGTATTTCATTAAAATGCGATAATTGGAGTTTTATGCGTATTCTTTGCCCAAATGCTGGTACCAAAATGTCTCTGATCTTCTTCTTCGCAGATTTACCACAATTCTATTATGGACGAATCAAATACGACGTCGCCTTTGTTCGATAGTGGTAGGTCTTCAACACAATAATATACTGATTTTACGCTTCTTATTTAATTGCCATGATAACGGTCTATGTATTTATACTTTGAAGCAACTACTACGACAATCGAATCGCCGTGCAGTACTGGAAATGAAGAATCGTCTCCTTGTGTGCAAGATCAAGGTACCATATATAGCCTACAATATTGGTACCACTGGTATATAATATTGGTATCGCTGGTCTATAATATTGGTAACAATGATATAAAATATTGGTACCACTAATATACAATATTGTTTCATTGGGACCAATATTAAGTGTTACCAATATTGGTAATTGGTATCTCATATTGGTACCATTGATATTCGATATTGGTAACACTGATGTCCGATTTTGGTATCACTGGTATGCGATATTGGTACCGCTGGTATACGATATTGGTACCGATTATATTCAATGTCTATAATTACCAAATGTTTGTTTTTTACTAGCTTTGTGGCTTTACGTGATATTGTAGATAAAACGATAACAGAGATGGAGGATAAAGAATGGTGGGAGCATTTGAAATTCTCAACCCGTGGCATGACTTATGATTTCTACACTACCTATGCTCACAAGAAAGGGTTTGGGGTAAGGAAAGATTATAAGAAGCAAAAGTTAATTCGGGGAGTGTTGTCTGAGGAGTATTATTGGCTTAAATATATGTGCAACAAGGAGGGTTTCAGAAAGAATAAGGAGAGTGTGGAACCACCAGTGGATGGTGTATCCAATCAGAAAAACCGAAGTGAGGAAAGAACTGGTTGTAAAGCCTTCATAACGTTCCATTTGTCTTCTGATAAGTCCCACTACTACATAAATGAGTGGAACTTGCTGCATAACCATGATCTTGTTGGTCCTGAACTAGCTCATATGTTACGGTCGAACAGAAAGATGAATCCCACTCAAGAGCAACTTGCAATCCTACATCACGAATCTGGCATCAAGAATAGGTCTTCCTATGAAGTAATGGCCATGGTAGCTGGAGGTGATCGAAATCTTGGCTTTCTACCTATCGATCTGAAAAATCATTTGGGACGACAACGACAAAAAGTGATGAGACAGGGTGAGGCGACAGCGTTGTATGAATATTTTAGGAGAGAGTCTTATAAGAGTCCATCATTTTATTATGAAGTTCAGGTGGACAGTGATGAGCAAATAGCAGGTATATTTTGGGCCGACCTAAGGATGCAGCTAGATTACGAGTTATTTGGTGACTCAATTGGTTTTGATACAACATACAGGACAAACAACAACTACCGTCCGTTAGGTAAATTATTTGTTTGACATATGTAAATATTTTGAAATGCATTATATGTTCCTAATGGTATAATACTCTTTGTTTCTTTGGATATGCAGCTCTTTTTGCGGGCTTCAATCACCATCGGATGATATGCATATTTGGAGCAGCCCTATTATATGATGAGACTGCAGAATCATTTCAATGGTTGTTCCGCACGTTTTTGCATTGCATGAAGAACAAAGCCCCAAAGACTATATTCACTGACCAATGTCGTGCTATTGCGAAAGGTTTGGCTGTGGAAATGCAAGATACTTACCACGCCTTGTGCACGTGGCATATAATGGAGAATGCAAAGAAGAACCTTAGTCATCTATGTACCAGCGATGTGTTGCAGGCATTTAGCTATCTGATCAATGAAGCTGACGATGAAGCTGAGTTTGATTACTTCTGGAATAAGATGCTTCAGGACCATTTTCCACAGGGAGAGCATAGGTGGTTGACAGCTATTCACGAGCACCGAAAGAAGTGGTCATCAGTTTGGGTCAGGGACCATTTCACTGCTGGTATGGTTTCTACACAACTGGTGGAGTCATGCAACAATATTGTGCGAGGTTATCTGCAATGCGATCTCAACCTTGTCGAATTTTTCACGCATTTTAACAATATGGTTGGTGGACGAAGACGTGAAGAGAGTTTGGCTGAATTTCACGCAAAAACAAGGTTGCCGAACAACAGACACAAAACAAACTCATTGGTCCTATCAGCGGAGGTTTACACGCATAAAATATTTGACAGGTTCCAGCAGGAGTACGAGGAATCTCAAAAATACCAGTTTATAGAGGTGTCAGATAGTGATCTACCCCCAGGTAACCAAAATGTTGAGTTACTTATGTTAGAAAAATTGTTCGTTCCATGCTTTGATTTTAGTACCATTCAACTTGAATGTTTAACACCTATCTAATTGATTGATAATACATTATAACCTGGATGTTGGTACTGTACAACCTGATTATGTGTACCTACATACTTGGGGTATTTGATCCATTCAATCTCAAATGTTGGTGCAACCAAACTTGAATGTTAGTAACTTTGTGTATACTGCAGGAGGTACCTCCAAATACGCTATTTCAATGCGATTGGCTGACTCAACTCGGATTGACAAAAGATTGGTGGAAATAGAAAGGGATGGACCACGGGTTAAATGCTCTTGTCGGCTGTTTGAAAGCTTTGGAATATTATGTCGACATATATTGAAGGTAATGGACAATCTAAGTGACCATCTAGGTAATGAACAGTACAGCAAACTACCTTCACGTTATATTTTGAAGCGTTGGACCAAAAATGTGAAAGATGGGTTGCAGATACCCATTAACAATATCACACCCATGGATGATTGTGACCAAACTTTCAAGCAATTAACTTATAATTTCAGTCATCTGGCATATCTTGTTACCAATGATCAAGAAGCAGCTAAAATAGTGGACAAGAACATTAGGGATATGATACAACAGTTCAGTCATTGCAGACTAGTAGGTAAAAAACGTAACTGTAATTTTCTTATTTGGTTTGTTGTCCAATTATATTCTACTAACTATGGTGTTTGTTTTTAGATGAAGGTACTACCACATCAGAAACACAGCAACAAATCGATGGTACGCCTGCTTCGAGACCAATGGGTAAAACAATAAAGAAACGGTTGAACCCGAGGAAATCAAAGGCTAGATTTAAAAGTGTGAACGCGGTCACACGGAAGAAAGCAAAAGCAAAGTACGATAAAGAGAGACAACTTGCAAATGACAGCATATGCAACATAGACAACTCTTCCTTTTTGAACAATGGACAGGCCTCGGATTTCCCAATGGTGGATTCTCAAATTCGTGAGGGGTTGGACTTGAACCAAATTCCGTTAGAGTAACATAAATATGTTAGTGTTTGTTCTTGATATTACTTTTTATGTATTCCGCACTGGGTTCCTAGTTCAACAATCAGAAATGGAATTTTCTTATTTGTTTGCTGAAATCTTTCTACTTTATAATTGATATACATCATAGTTGAATGATGTACCAATATTGGACATCAGATGTACCCCCTATTGGACATCAGTTGTACCCATATTGGACATCAGATGTACCCATATTGGACATCAGATGTACCAATATTCGCAACCAGTACTACCAATATCTTACATGATGTTACTTTATTATATTCAAATATTGGTTTCTTGTTTTAGCAATATCAATTAGCATATATTTCTACTTTACAGTAGGTACATATCGTCCTTGTTGGTTGGTTCAAAAAAAATTTCACCACTAGTAGGACCAATATTCACAAATAGTGGAACCAGTGGTACCACTCTCCTGAACCAGTGGTACCACTCTCCTGAACTAGTGGTACCAATATTCGGGACCAGTGGTACCAATATTCGGGACCAGTGGTACCAATATTCGGGACCAGTGGTACCAATTTCCTAAACCAATGGTACTAATATTTGGACGGCCAAATAATTGCATATAATCAAAAAGTGTTAAATGTGCGGTTGGAAGATAGTGTCCAATCATGATAATACTGTTTGTGTATTCAAAGTCATAGAGAAGGCATACGAAACATACTGAACAAAAAGAAATTCGAGTGTTAAATGTGCGGTTACATGATAGTGCATCTAATTTGATGATTCCCATTCCCTCGCCTTGTGCAATATCTGAGGCAGCAGAACATTGTCTCTATTAACAAGTATTTCACGGCATATTTCCTTCCTCATCGAGTTCAAGACGCCTTTCTTCTTCCACATGTCCAAGAATTCTTGTGGGATATTACCTTTACCCCATTCATGAGAGTAGCAAGTCATAAATTTGCAAGCGAATAAGCCGCAACTAAAGATGTCAGTTTGTCGCGGCAGTCCTTGAATAATGCTCCATTCGAAGTTACTGATGTCGACGCTCGTGGCTTCCTTCAAGTAGTCCGCAATAAGACCTTGGATTTTCATCCCATTTGCCAACATCCTACCAATGTTGTCACCCACGATTGAAAAACTGTCCAAGATGAAACAACCCTTCGCAAACGTATCAATCACATATAACCTATAATGGTCGTTATCACAGAATGGGAAAATCCACTGCAAAAGACAAATAATAATAAAGATCAATATCTCAACGTTCATACCATATAGTATTCTCAAGGCATGTGTTAAACTTTAAATAAACTTACATAGGGTATTGTCGCCAAGTAATCGACAGCAAATGGGTATGACTTGGTGATGGACATACTCGTATCAGCAACAAGTTGTACCCTATCAACCTCTGACAACTGGTCAACACTGGGATATGTATCCATGAGAAAATCCCTCTACAAAGTAAAGAAGTGGGAGAGTGTAAGACTTCGTAAAATATTTAATTCTACCAATTAAATACCTAAAGAGGATGCTGTTTAAAAACTCACTAATAACTGTGTGGGGAAAACAATACGGTCGATGATGCTCTTCTGGTTGTAGAACCCTCTTGCAGATACACGTGCATAGGCATCAACTATGTTGGTCGATATCCATAGCCTTGCTCGTAAGGAGTGAAAATCAAATCGTGATAGAAAGAGGCCGCCTACCATCTGAAAAATAATCTCACCCCTGCCAAATTACAATAACAAATGCATTACCCAATGTATAAACTAATCTAAAGAAAATAACAGGAAATAACTTACTCATCGTTTTTGCACAACTTTGCGTCCCTTGCATATTTAACCAGTAGATTACTACCATCCTCCCTCATGAACATATAGCACTTTATAACTTCTTCCAATAACTCAGGAGTGATAACCAAATGAGTGGCAGAGGTCTTCGGGTTCGGATTCTCAGCTTGGCTTTTCTCAAATTCCTCTTTGTTGGCCAACTGAATGTCCAGATCACCGCCCATTTCTGGTTCTTCCTGTTTCTTAGTTCTCCTCCTTTTGTAATGAGCCATAAATGGAGTTCTGATTGACCTGCCAGGGAGTCTATTCCTCTTCCCCGCCGCTGGTTGTGGCTTTATAACCAGTTCTTGTGTCACTCCTAAACCAAGACCCAATGAAAAGGTAGGGCAGTCACTACCCTCTGCTGACTTTTCAATCAATTCTTCTACCGCATCTTCAATTGGCTTTACACCCAGTTCTTCTACCTTATCTTCTACTACCTTTCCAACCAATTCTTCAACCTCATCTACAATTGGCTTAACAACCAGTTCTTCCAGGCAGTTAGCAACGTCAACCAATTCACCGTCCCTCCGCTTACTGAATTCTGCATCATCATCAGGGTGTCCAAGCATGTCAACCTCAACAGCATCGTCGTTACTCTCCCCATTCGGAATCAATCCAACCTCAACATCAGGAAGGGGGCCATCATCATTATCTTTTTCGTTCTCCATGGGTTCATCTTCAAAGTCGCTATCAGAGCTCTGTTGCAGCAAACCAAAGGCACCAACATAAGGTGATATTATTTGGCAAATCATGTTGGTACTATATGAGTGCACGAATTTGGCATCAAAAATAATAATGTCAACCTCATCAGCAGTGTCTTTAGTCTCCATGTTTGCGACCAATTCAACTTCAACATCAAGAGGGGGTCCATCATCATTAATTTTGTCCACCAATTCGTCTTCAAAATCGCTGTCAGAGTTCTGTTATAGCAAACCAAAAGCACCAACATCAGGTGTTATTATTTTGGCAATCTCACGTTGGTACTGCTAGGTACCAATATTATCATATTGGTGCTACTAGGTACCAATAATGAATATCAGTTGTACATATAAGGTTGTTGAATGGTACCAATAATGAGAACCAGTAGAACCAATATTTGCTTATACAGTACCAGTTTTCAGATACTCACCAAAACAAATTTCCTCCTTCGAGGGCTGAGCTCCTGCACGACGTCCTCCTACAAGAAAGATGGTCCACATATTGTTACACTATAATTACATGAATTTGGCATCAACATAAAGAGATTTGGGTAAGATCGACATACGGATGCATCACGGATTTTCTCACACTCTTCTTCCTCATCATCAGTGCTTTCATTCTTTGTTTCATTCACCTCTTCACACTGCTTCTCGGAGACCTTCCTCTCCTCAATTATTTGTTCAACAGTAGCTATAGAAGTCTCTATTGCTTTTCGTTGACGAATGAGCTCAAAATGTGCTTTGTACAGCTGGTAGGATGACAAAAATAACCATTACTTAGTAACATATGCTTCAGCTAATATACAAGTAAGAACATAGCATACATTAGTTAGTTACCTCTGGTGTTGGCAAGCTGCTCCAATTAGACTCAGTTTCCTTAGTCCCTGCAGAACTTATCGGATCACTATGATCTTGGACACGAGGATTGCTTCTTAACTTGTATTGCTTAAAGTAGTCAACCAAAGCACGTGTGTTCCCCCCCCATCTTGACAAGCGAACTGCTCCTGACCTTCTCCAGAGTTAACAACACCTCATTGTTCAAGTCATCGGCCATGAGCTTAGCCCAGTTGTGTCTTCTTACTTGTGATATTTGTTCCAAGTAGCTCCAATAATACCCAGGGATGACTTTTGAGATCCGAGGGGCAATAAATACTCCAATCGCATAGAAGATATATAACTTCACCCAATCATAGTTATGTATCTCCATGTTCCCCATCAACACGGCTTCTACGTGTTCAATCTTCACCCGGTACTCCTTTGAGACCTCGATTCCAAATTGCTCCATCTCGGATTTGAACCGTGTCCTAGCAGAAAAGTCATTGAAGGTACCTTTGAGGTCCATCTCTTCAGCGCCAAAATTCAGACTGTACATCTGCCTGAAATAGTCTTCGGGCACAAAAAATCTCTGCTGCCCTTTGAGGAAGGTGAAGACCTCCTTAACATCTGTTGGCGATGGATCACGATGATTTATTTGCAGAAGAAAACCAAACCCTGCCATGTTGATATATGATTGTCTTTCACCCCGGTTGGAAAGACATACTTCGTCGAGGAGGTGTTCGTTGATGTACATCAAAGAACTCGGTCTACATACAAGTCTCATCTGTCACAAATACATAAATACTCTAACTGTAAACCAAAATAGCTTAATGATATCCATTAAAACAAATGAAAAAAAAATGCTGAACCAATACCTTCTTCTTCGCTAATGTGCTCGTCTCCCCTTGTTTTTTCATGTTCTTAATGACTTTTCTCTTGGATCTCTTGGTACTGCCCTTTTCCTTAACCGTTTTCTTCATTCTTCTTACAATGCTCACTCAGAACCTAGTAACAAAATACATCAAGCACGATAAGAACAGTCTTATGCGAAATACATAAACTAATATACATAGATGCCAAGGCTAGTGTCACGAACCCAATTGAATGCCCATCATCTATTCGACGAAAGGTTCCTAATAGCTAGTTCTCGGAGTTGGAGTACAGCAAGCAAAAAAGCTATACCAAGGATACACATAGATGCTGATCATACTAAAACACGCCTCACTTCCCCAGAACCACACTTACAAACCCAAACCCGAGATATCCTTCCCAAAACAACTTCACATTTAATTCATTACAACCCCACTCAACAGCTCAGGCATGCACCCAACCGAGTTCGGGACAGCCTCTTCTATCCCCTTACGAAATAGAAGAAGGGGATCGAAACAACGAACACGCTATTAACTACGAAGCAGAAATTCCAAAGTGGTAAAGAAGCAGCCTTCGATATTTACCTGGGAGAAGGTGCGCCGGGTCCGAAACAACGTCGCTTGAGGTTCGACGGGATCGAGGGAGGTTTTTTTGGGATCTTCTTATTACGTGTTGTTAGGGTTTGGGGTAATCTGGAAATGGGACGAAAGCAGAGCGTAGAGATTTGGGCGGATTTGGGGAAGGAATAAAAAAACGTAAAAATCTTGAGAAAATCAAATTCAAAATTTAATTAAATGTTGATGGAGAAAAATCTGGGATAGCATTTAATTTTGTCAATCAGTTAAGATTTGATATGAAAAAATAGAAATAATTACAATATAAGTTATTAATCTAATACCAAAAATACCCTCAATCAAAATGACCGTTAGATTACAAATTTAAGAATCAAATTTTGATCTAACGATCTAAATTTAATCCCCATGGTGGGGATGTCTTTTTAGACATCCCCACTGAATCCTTTCTGCACTGAGCGGGTCTTCCATATTAGGCTCGTCCCCCGATTAAGAATCTTGGAATTGGCTTCGGTTTTGGATATTATGTTCATTTACGGGATCGGTGTGAAACATGCAAATCATTTAATCATAATTTGATAACTGAGCAACTATCCTTTATCGAATTATTGTGTCATAATAGTTGAACTATTGCATGTTTAATGATAAATTATTTTATTATAATTAGACAAATGATCATATGTCCGTCTCAAGCAAAATATTGCATCATAACTGATAAACAATTTTATTATAATTGAGCAATCTATTACATCATAAGTGACCAACTCATCGTATGCCTAAGACGATCCTTAAATGTGTGTCCCAACTTCACCTCTTATTGATGAAATAACAAATATGGGAGAGAGTAATATTTTTTAGGGAAAAATGAGTAGTCATTAAGGTTTGACATAATGTACTTAGAAATTTATTTTTTGTTAACTAGTTTATATGTTTTAAAAAATTGAAGTCATCAATCATAATCTTAAATAATTTCTGAGATCAATAAAATAGCCTTCACTCATTTTAACATTCCAAAATCACTATTAAATATATTAACCTCCACCGCATTTAAAAACTCCTAATCGTGGTCTCGTCTATTGTTATCGCCTTTATGGTGGAATCACATTCTACAATGTTCGCAATGTTCCTTCACTTTTTGCCGACGCTTCGAAAGTATTTACTATTTTAGAGACTTCAATTTTTCAATCCACTCTTGCGAGAAATGATCGAAGCACATTGCATTTATTCTTCAATGGATCGTTGTGAATTTTATAATCATTATGCCGTGTACAACTGAGCAATTAGAAAAAAGTTTTGGAGCTTTGAAGTGATGGAGTGGAATTTTGGCACTCCAAGGTGTCATTTGAAATAATAAAATTGATATTTAGGACTAACAAGTTCTATTAATCAAAATTCAGCACTAATAAACATGTCAATACATTATGGAATGTGAGAGCTTTATTTGTTTGTATTTGTTTATAATACCTCCAGAAACAAGTAGCGCCTGTAGCTCAGTGGATAGAGCGTCTGTTTCCTAAGCAGAAGGTCATAGGTTCGACCCCTATCTGGCGCGATCAGTTTACGTTTTTTTCACTTTCTTGCAAAAGAGAGGGGTAATTTAGAGAATTCGCAACATAAATCCAAACAAGTTGTCGTCTTTTTAAAGCAGCGTCCTTAATTTCAACCCTAGTTTCTCTCTCTAGCTATCTCCCCATTTTGAAGGAGGTCTCCGCGTTCTCCACCGTCGTCTAAATCTCCCTTCCTCCGGTTTTCGCTAACCCTTTTCTCCCTTTGCAGAAACCCCTAACCCTAATTAAACCCTAATTCCCAAATCCTTTCTCCGCTTCACGCCCTCGCAGGTGACAATTACATTCTCTTTCCTCTTAATTTGTGTGTTAGGGTTAGGGATTTGTTTCTTTTTGGCTTATTAGGGTTGGAGAGGACTAACAGGGTTGAGATCTGTGGTTTTGTTGGTGCAGCAATGGGAGAGACAAGGGAGAACGAGACCTACGAGGAGGAGCTTATCGACTACGAGGAAGAAGACGAGAAAGCACCCGACTCTGTCACCGCTAAGGTTAACGGCGAATCCGCCAAGAAGTGAGTTCTCTTATTCTGCTTGTACTTGCTTAGTTCATTCCTTCCTAGCTCGCTTTATCCGTTAGTTTGAAAACTTGCTAATTGACCTTGTTTGATTAAGTATTCTATTATAGATCTGAGATTTTTTACGTCTATATTCTCGGTTGTCGGGTTGGAAATTTGATGCTTGTAAAGGACAGTTCTTGTCTCTGTTTTGTATGATTTAGAAATTAGAACTCGAATAGTGATTGGATAGGTGTAATTTGGTGTTGATGGATGTGAGGTCTGTGCAAAGTAATAATAAATTTATTGTTTTCTATGTGCAGGGGGTATGTTGGGATACACAGCTCCGGGTTCAGAGACTTCCTTTTGAAGCCAGAGCTTCTACGTGCTATAGTTGACTCCGGATTTGAGCATCCCTCAGAAGGCAATTAACTTTTTCTCAATTCTGTTTTCTTTGTTTTAACAACTTGTTTATTTCTGCTACATAATAATTTTCCTGAACATTGTGTTACAATAACTGTTATTTTCTTTGTTAGTAAAAGAATGCTAACTTTCTTATCGTATATATTGTATATGTTGAAACTGCGTATTGTTTCTTTTCTGTGGTAGTAGTTCTCTTGCCTTGTTTTTGCTTGGGTGAGTCCTTGAAGATTCTGAATGTTATTGATGTAATCATGTAACCTGACTTTTCAAGCGATTGTCCCTTTCTTTC